>JAOEHY010029586.1:0-38346 GCA_025447955.1 Psilopsiagon aurifrons | reverse complement strand
AGGAAGAAATTCTTTACTGTGAGGGTGGTGAGGCACTGGAATGGGTTGCCCAGGGAAGCTGTGAATGCTCCATTGCTAGCGGTATTCAAGGCCAGGTTGGACAGAGTCTTGGGTGATATGGTTTAGTGTGAGGTGTCCCTGCCCATGGCAGGGGGGGTGGAACTAGGTAATCTTGAGGTCCTTTCCAACCCTAACTATTCAGTGATTCTATGATTCTACTAACATCCGTGCTCTAAGTAATAGCCTGTCTAGTACTTTATATATTGTGAGCTGCAATAAATCTATCTGGCCATTTGTGTCTTTCCCTGGTTAAAACATCATCATGGTTACAACAGGTTGGACAATTCAGAGATTTGGATTTTGCTAATTCTACCCTCAACTCCAGTACTGCCTGGGATTATGGTTATCTACAGCTGCATAACATGTAATTGTTCTTAGTTGAGGTGATGCTTACAGTCACCAGACTGCAGTATATTGCAGACATATCTAAGCTCCCTAAAACTAGTTCCCTTCAGTGCCAGTAGCCTTTTAACTAGGGTGCTGTAAAACTACCATCCCTCATTTATTTATTCAGGTTTTCCTGTGCTGAGTTCACCATTGCAGCAGCTAATCCACAGCCCAGGTCTTTGTCTCCTGGCTTTATGTTTAAAACACCTTCCTGAGATGCTGAGATCCTCTTTCACCCAGTCTAGCAGGGAGGACTGACTGGAATCTAAATGATTTTCTACTCTCTAAATGATTGCTTCAAGTGGCAAAGGTGGACTGGATGTAGAGAAGTGGGAAATATTTCAGGGAAAAAACAAAGAAGGACTTATTTATGTCCTAGCCTAGAAAAGGAAGGAAAAAAAAATCAAGCTCCAAACCACTTTAGGGATCTGGAAAATTCTTTCCTGCTCAGACCTAATTTACCTTCCTGATAGATTTCCCCTTAGGAGGGTGAAGGATGAGGCAGCAAATTTCTGCAGGGAGGGAAGCTTGTTTCTCACAATGGCAATGACATAGATGAAGGACTCCAGTGTCTGCCAGGAATGCCAGGTATATCATGTACCCACCTGAATTTCTCAGAGTAGACAGCTGTCCCGTGTGAATGTGAGCCTTCAAGAAAAGGCTTGGCTCGTGGCAGAACATCCTGGGTGCTCTGGCTAGATCCATTTGAATATACAAGTTTCCTTTCCAGGAGAAAGACTTGGCAATTTCAACATGAAAAAAAAAAAGAAAAATCTTCCACTAAAATAAAAATTCCATAATTTTTTTAGGCAAATACAAACCTGATTTTATTAAATTAAAAAGTTGTGCTCCATTTTTTGTTTTTATCATTATAGTATGAAATTTTATGTAAAAGGTAAAAAATAGAAAAGATTAAGACAAATATTTTGCCAGTGTGTTTCTTTATTTCCAATCTTTTATTGAAATGAACACTTCCTCTTTAATTTAGGCCATCACATTTCTTTTAGATTCTTATTCCCACCATTAACCGGAGTATTTGGCATCTGTAGAAAAAAATGTGATGACACACTGTAGTCACAAAGTATTTTCATCTGGAATATAAATGGAAGTAACCTTTCCAAACAGAATATATTAACGTATGCTGGATAATCCATTGGTTATTCTGAGACCTCTTTCTTTCAGTCTTTAATCACTAAAGCCAGCATTTTAAAGTTGGCTTTACAAATGGCAAAAGAACCAATGGCTCTCTTGAGAATGTGTTTTTTTCTTCTTAATTCGGGCAAGGTCTCACAAATGTGCTATATTCTAGTAATTATTTTTTAAGTAGAAATGTTATCCCATTCCCAAAAATGCTAAGCAAATCTGATTCTTCAGAATTCTGTTAAGCTCCTTGCAAATGAATTAATCCTCATCTGAGAAGTACAAATATACAGATGGCTTCACCCTATTATATCTTACTCTTTTAAACAGAAGGAAATTAGAAAAAAGCAGAAACTAACAAATATCCCCAGGCAAGATTTGCAAGACCTTCAAGAAAATGGAGAAGTACATCTGTTGCTCTTCTCCTCTTGTAAGACAGAACAGAATTGATACAATACACCTAAAAAGGGGTCATGTAAGGAGAAAGGAAATGCAGTAAGTTGCCAGCCACTCCGGAGAGCTGTAACATCATGGTTTTTAAAAAGACCACTCTCTTTGCTCTATCTTAAGTCACTGAAGTTCAAGTTCTTGCCTTTGGGAGAAGATGCAAAACTAATGATTTCAGTGGCAATGCATGCTTTTTTTTTTTTCCAAATCCCATAAGCACCATGCTGTCTTCTTGAAGGTGCTTCCAAAAGGCTTTGTCCACTGATGTGGATCATCTAGCAGGGAGCAGCTGCTTGGAGACTGGGCACTGCAATGGTCAGTGACTGTGGTGAGGTTTGATCTGTTCTGATCTTGGTAGCACTCATAGAGACTGCCATGTGAAGAGACACCTTCCACTAGACCAGGGTGCTCAAAGCCCTGTCCAGCCTGGCCTTGAACACTTCCAGGGATGGGGCACCCACAACTTCTCTAGACAACCTGATCCAGTGTCTCACCACCCTCACAGTAAAGAATTTCTTCCTAATATCTAGTTTAAATCTATTCTCTTTCAGTTTAAAGCCATTCCCCCTTGTCCTATCAGTACAGGCCCTTGTAAAAAGTCCCTCTCCAGCTTTCTTATTGGCTGCTTTTAGATCCTAGAGGGCTGTTCTAAGGTCTTCCTGGAGCAGTCTCTTCTCTTCTTCATGGTGTCAGCTCACGATCCATCTCCTCAGGGCTGCTCTCAATCCGTTCTCTGCCCAGACTGTATTTATGGTTGGGATTGCCCCAACACAGATGCAGGACCTTGCACTTGGCCTTGTTGAAATTCATGAGGTTTGCACTACCCCCCTCTCAAGCCTGTCAAGGTCCCTCTGGATGGCATCCCTTTCCTCCAGCATGTCGACTGCTTGCTGTCATAAGCAACCTCACTGAGGGTGCACTCAATCCCAATGTCGGTGTCATCAACAAACATCATCATTGCTATGGGTCATCTGCAGCAACCTGAACAATACGGTCACACCATGCATATCCAGCCCTATCTAATGCTATGTCCTGAGCATACAGAAGAGAGCTCAGTCGTTTAAGAGCACATCTGCGTCCATAGTCAGAACATACTGAATGTTTTGTTTCCAGAGCTACAAATCATCCAACACATAATCAATGCAACTTGTCTGCCCCAGTTTATATTGCATAATATAATAAACACTAACTAGCATTGGCTATTTATATGAAATTGCATTCTTTAACTTGACACTGTACTAGCTCTCTGCTTCCCTCCCAGCAATAGCCCACGGTACAGAGGAAGTTTGCTTTGGAACAAAAATCTATTTGTTTACATAGATCAAGGCAGAGGTTATTTCATATATAAAAATTAATGAATGCAATAATCACAGACAGCATTCACTACCAGAAAGAACACAGGCTCATTGACCTAGCAATAAGCTCAGGCAGGACCAGAGTGGAGTTTTTCACTAATTAGTTTGATGGAGGAAAGAAACATTGTGCAGCATAATGAGGAATAAAAGCTAAATAGCCAAATACATTATATGTTTGTGCCCTCATCTTTTGTCTTCTTTGCCACTTCCTTTCCATATTTATTTAGCTTATATTTAAATGACTGAAAACTATAATAAAGAGGAAGTCTTCTAATTGCATAGGCCATCTATTCTTTATTGATAAGCTGAACTTTTTCAGTGTTTTGCATTTCTGCTGTAGAAGATCTGTATACATAGCTAAAGAGCAAGAGAAACTTGCCTAAATACTGAAGCTATATTTACACACAGGCCCACATCTGAGCTCGGAGCTACACAACAAATATTTGGTTGGGAGATCGCCTCAGTCTTCTGAAGAGATCACGCTTGCAGCCTGGTAATAGGTGTTTGACCACCCAGTGCCCTTGCAGTAGTGGAAGCAGGAGAAACAAGAGCTCATTTATGAAATAGTCATCTATTATATCTACTTAAGGCTCAGCAGGGAGAGCTGCTACCAGGTTTCAGGGACCAGAGGCAGAGAAATGTAGCAGGCTGCTGTAGAAGATGGCTGCAGCTTGGCCTCCGCTGCGAGCAGCGGTTGGGACTTCATACAGATGGTTGGACGCAGGCCTTGGGAAAGAAGGAACCAAGGGTGAAGAAAAGGAACTGGCTACAAGCAAGAACAGAACGTGTAGACGCTGTGTTTGCAATAATGAAAGCTGTGTTAGCAATAAGTGATTATAGAGATGCTATGTTTGCAATAATATGATCATAATATGCTGTGCCTGCAATAATGTAATCATAAGACTAACATGAGAGAAGCCTGTGCTAAGAAAAAAGAATAATGTCAATCTTGTAATCAATACTTTATATAGAAAAAGGGGAACAGAAAATTGCTATGTGGGGCTAGAATAAGGGTATTGAACTCAAGCTGTAGCTCAATAAGTGGTCTTCTCTTCACCTCATGAGAGGAGTCCATGTCATCTGCCGTTGCAGGCTGCCTGTATTTTAAGGAAGATTAGGAAAATATCTGTGTGGGACAGCAGAATATCCAGCTAAGGATGAACACCACTGGGCTGATTATGTCTGAGAAGCCACTTACTCTCTTACAATGAGAAGAAAAAAGAAAAAGTGAGCAAATAAAGATAAGCCAGGTGTCTAATTCAGCTACCAGATAGGACAAATGCCTGCAAGTTATAAAATTCATTGAATAGTCATGTTTCATGAACTACATTATAAATGTTGTTTTTATTGAGGGTTTTGTGATGTACATGCATATCGTATTCAATACTGATGATATTAATCATCCCATATTCCCCAAAGTCCTATGGATATCTGTTGTCATTTCCCATAGTGATTAGCAGCATGTCTCTGTTTCTTCCTATTTCACCCTTCTGCAATGCATCAGTTCTGTAAGGTACCATGTGGAAAAGGAGAGATTTGTTTTGCCTTGTCCACAACGCCTGAGGTGCTCCAGATACATGGGTGTCAGCCCAGGATCTGAATTTCCATGAACCAAAGTGCCAGCTCTTAGAGCTGGAAGTTACACACAGACCAATAAAAGTTAATTCCCAAAGCATGAAAGCCTCTTCTGGTCATCTTCTATCCTGGCGCTCACCAGAAATCAAAAGCTTTGAAAGCAAAATTGTCCATCCATACTATAAGTGAAATTCATGGGTTTATTTCCCGTCAGTCAGTTCTCAGTGCTCAGAACCACCACGGCATCACTTAGTCCATTCTCACACCTGCACCAGAAAGGCAATAAAAAATGTACTGAAAAGTAAAAATACAATCACAGAGATTTACATAGCTATAAACATGTAGCCCATGGTGTCAATACATTTTTTAAAAACTTGTTTACTTTGTGAAGTTCTAACTTTATTGTGTATCACCAATTCCACATCTGCTCACCATGACTTGAGGTCTCACTTCTGGATTAAGCTTTGTATGAGCACCCAGAGCTGCATGAATCCTCATTAAAACAAGCGTACAAAACTTTACGAGCTTGTTTCAGAGTTTACACTTACTAAAGTTGGTCTTTCCCTCCCTTATGCCAGAAAGAATGACAGAGTCTTTTGTATGTGTACTCTGCAACTGCACCAAGCCTCCCCAAGGATGATAGTACATACACAGCTGGAGCACAGAATAAAAGGGAAACACCATTCCTGATTTTAAATGCATAAGCAAATGTATAAGCAAATTTGCATCCAATTCCCATGTTTATTAAATAATTTTTCTCTCTGCACACAAAGGGCTCTGCTGCTCCAGTGACAGAGCAGGCTGTTTCACAGGGGCTGGGAGTTGCAGGTGCTGGCTAAACTTCGTCAGGCCTGTCTGCTCAGGAAAACCAAAACAGCCAGGCCCCAGCCTGCAGATGTGTACTTGATGAACTCCAGTTCATCTGCAAAGAGAAATCATCCATGGCTGTCACACATTCTGTGAACTGAGGAAAGGGGAGAGAGTGGCATCCCATCCTCTCCTTCCAGAAGGAGCAAGCCCTACTGTACAGAATGAAGCACACCAATGCATCATCTTTCTGGTGACTGCTATTGAAAACACTTCAACGCAGCAAACACAAGAGACCATAGAAACAGAATAGTTCCTTTTCATGTGTTTTACTTAATCCCTATTAGTTTCTTTTGTGCCTGAGAGCAGGAAGGTTTGGAGTGAGGGTTTGTTGATGGTTTACCTATGCTTTAAGAAAAATTAAAAATTAAGCTAGACTCAGGGTGATGAGAGACCTGAGAAAAAAATAGAGCTTTCATGACGGGGATTTAATTATTCTAGTATTGACAAAAAATGAGAATTAAAGGAGGAATCAACCTGCTGGCTTCCACAGGCAGTAAAAAACAGGTTTATCTTTCTCTGTTTATAGAGCTCATAGACATGATAAATTCAATAATGGTCTGATGGGTGCTTAGTGCTTTACAATAATGTATCACTGGTATTGGAGTAATCATGGGCTTGGGCTATGAAGGTAACATGACTTCAGACAGCATCATGCTGCTAAGATTGAATACTCCCAGAAAGATGGTGGGAGAGGAAGGAGGAGAAAAAGGAAAAAGTGATATTTAAAGCAAACAGAGTGAATAATGCAATCATGTTAATCCCAGTAAGAGCTAACAGTTAAGAGTGACAATGGAAGTTACTGGAGTAAAGCAACAACATTTCAAACATAGACAGAAAGCAATTACAAAAGGTATAATAGAAAATTGAAAGGACAAGCTAACTCATGTAAAAAGCTCGGAAAAGCACTGTAAAACATTCAAGGGGAAAAAGTTGCACTTGCTAATAATAATCCATGAAGGTTTAGGGAATGCTAATTAGCACAGAGCTGCTCTCCATTTCTCTAAGTATGGTTTCATTCCAGATTTGAATAAATGACTACTGGACGGCAGAGACTAAATTCATTGGTGTTCTTTTAAAAGTGAAAAACCTCTACAGTTCTGGCATCAGTCAATAATGTGCCAGAAATACATTTACTGGATTTTCAGAGACTTCCAGAGATTTTCTAAAGCCACCAAACCAACTGCAAGGAAAACATGAGTTACCACAGTAACATGACCCCAACAGTGGGTGAGATGTGAGCCAGTGCTGTTGCACTCAGGTTAGCAGATTTGCTCCCTCTGAGGTCTTTCCTACACCACTCATTTCATTGGTTCTACCTTTCCAAGAAAACCAATTTAAATTACTTTCAGACTAGAAAAACTAGGCATACAGAAACCATACAAACAGGGGACACTGAACAGGAGGAAAATAAGACACCAGTCATCTCAGGGTTCAGTTCCACATTCAGCCTCAGCTCTTTGGACAGTTCAGTTACTCACAGGTCTAGTAGGATTTTCAACGCCATCTTGATTTTAGAAGCCTCAGTGTTTAGTCCATGTTTCCTCAAACCCAGGGCTGTGGATAGTACTCAGTACTATGAAAGGGATAAGTCTATAGTTGTTCTTTCAGTATCCAAAGAACAAAACTCACACAAGGAAGATTCCTACAACTGTGTATCTTATATTCAGTAATGCAACTCACCAAATACTAAGATTTAGATTTAAAAAATAAACACAACAAAGCCTATTAACCATGAATAAACCTGTGCTTCTCCACCCTGGCTGAGAATGCTCATTTCTCTGTTTTAAGTATTTGTTTTCTTGCTTTTAAGCTCATTTGTTTTTTAAACTGCTTTATTTTTAATGTTGTTGTTTATGCATTAAAAAACAAACACTTGTTTTGAGAATCTGACAGCTGTCTAATGAAGATGATACTTTAGAACCTAAGCTGAACCATCTATGAAGAAATTCTAAAATTCAGTATTAATGATCCATTTTGTTCTTAAACAACAGAATTCTGTGCATCACTGATGAGCCAACTGAATCTATGTAATACTCATTGTTGCTTTTGATAGAAAAATCGTGCCATCTTTATCTGGAGGGCCTTACTCTCATTCCCAACAGAATTCAGCCATTTGCCCATATTTAACTCCCCAAGCAAAGGAATTAATCATTGTTTCACTATTGTGCCTACAAAAAGGAACAGTAAACACTTAGCCCTGGCATTTTTCGAGCAGAAGTCAGTATCTAAATGTTAGTCCCATTCTGCATTTGTTCTTTGTATTAACATCAATTCATTAAAGATGCAACAAGTACCAACTGGTATAGAAGTCTTGATTTTAACAGCACAAAATCAATTGCAAACCACAAATATGCAGAGCAAGCGAGACCTAAATACTCGACAGAAGAGTACAGAAGGTAATTTAAAACTAAACCCAACATTTCTGCACCAAAAAGCACAGTAACACTGTCATACTGTATGAAGTAGATCCTCTAGAGCTACATGCTCTAGAGGATATATACAATAGGTTATGTGTATCAAGGCAGAGCTATCACCACCCCAAGTCTACGGGTAAAGGGCTGTGAAGACAGCAGAAGTACCAGGTGCCACCTGGAGTGGGCAGCTGAAGGCAAGAGATGTTTGCCCATGAAGACCACCACGTCCACACAAATACTCCCTCCCAGTGCCCTAGTCAGCCTGCCCACAGCAGCCAGCAGGCACAGAGCTCTGCCTGGCCTCATGTTATGTGTGTGGCTCTGGAGGTTTGGGAGACCACACTGATTTTTCTGCCTGGGTCTGTGTATCTGATTACTGGTTTCTAAATATAATTGGAGATACTGATTTCTTGGTATTTAGTTCTGCTTTAGGAAATTATCTCATGTGTTAGTTTTCTCCACATTCTCAAAGAGCACCATGACTTCTCTGCCAAGTAAAAACTGCAAGCTATAGTTTCTGTTAGGAATAAACACTTTGAAAACAGAATGAACCTCAAAACACAGGGTTGGAAGCAAGGAGAGCACCAGTGTGCTGCAGAAGGCAAAGAAAAGAAAATTTTGAGAAGAGACTTTGGGCAAATCCTGGGTTTAGAAGCAACCATTAAATTAGCAATCATTAGCACTTCTCTCCTTTTATTAACAGCACTTCCAGTGTTTAAGGTCAATCATCAGCGAGTCCCACAGTTCAGAGGTCAGGATATCTGGTACTCCCTCAAGGCACATGGAAATGTGTAATTCTTCCTCATACATTCTCCCAGAGTAGCAATACCTTTCTTAACATTCACCAGCTTAAAATAAAGATGCATTGAAAATGTACAACGTAATTACAATACTTTGTTTTTCCCCATGTATTTCATCACAGCAATATAAAATTCAAGGTCATTAAGCAGTAAGCATGGCAGTTTATTACAGCTTCATCTCAAACTCCATACATGCATGCTTTTTCTTCATTTTTATTATGATCTTGATAAAATTACCCTCAGAGAGATTAGAATAATCACTGAATGAAGTTTTAATTATTTAGGCCCAAACTAGTACAAAATGCCAACAAAAACAGCATGAAACCTGTCGTATCCAAATTTCTAACTATGGTAGGGTTTGTAAGCTTCAATATTTAAATGTAAAAGGACTTTATTTCAAGTACTGTAAAAGAGAAACATTGCCACTTACTGGCAGTACCAATGTCTCTGCAATATTTGTAGGCATTTATGTGCATCTTTCAAAAGCTTTATTAACCTTTATACTATTTGTCAATAAAAAGCCCCATTAACATTTAAACTGTGTATGTCCAACAGTCTACTTCAAACAGGAATCAAAAGATAGCCTGCAAGAAATAGCTGTTTATTACAGACTACTTTATTGGGACTGTATGCATTGGAGAGTTTGAAAAGCTCACATTTCTTAAAGAAAAAAACAAAGTTAAAAAAAGTAAAAAAAGAAAAAGAAAAAAAAAATCAACTGGCAAACAGGCTGCTCATGGCTGCACAGGAGAAGTGACAGCCACAGGAGTGAATGGGTATCACCAACATCAAACAGCTTTGGAAAGAATGGTACAATCAGCTGGTGTCACTTCACAAATACTGGAGGTGTGAAGAGATCACACTGTACACGAAACTGAAATTTAAATGCTGCATTTGCAGTAGGATCATTGGAACTTACCTGACATCAACAATCTGTCTTCATTGGGCAAAACCCTGATTTTAATCAAAGATAACAATCATTAGATAAGAACTGAAATCACAGCTGTGCAGATGACAGACTCTTCAATCAAGCTGTTGAACTGGAAGTAAAAAAGACATAATTCACCAGTTCATGTATGTCCCCCAAAACTTTGTTACAAGCACCACTGATTTAGTAAAATCCCTATGTGCTGCTTCTGTAAAGTTGGTGTCAAGGAAAAAAGATCTCAAAATACAGAGACTGAAAGTGAAGTCAAGCAGACTATCACCACTGCTTGTACAAATGATTAACAAAGACAGCATGACCTGATCCACTGCAGAGAAAAAGTAAATCATTCATTGTCTTCAAGTATGGGAGACGCACTCACAGTTGACAATAGAGGCATTCATTTCATTACTTTACAACAAGGAAATCTATAAAATCCATAGAAAATTTACAACCAAAATGGAGCTAATGTGACAAATGGTGCTCGTATAGCAATGACAAGGTAAAGTCCACAAGTTCAACGAAAGCGTATTTTAGTGGCTTTGCTTCCTCAGGCTCCAGTTTGACAGAGCACCACTGCATGAAATCAGTCCCTTCATCTCACGTCCGTCTTGTCTTCTGTTTTTTTGTTTGTCTTTTTGCATCCTCTGAGCCACCTGTGTCAGAACCAGTCTGTCCAAGAGCACGTACTCCTTGCAGCCGGGTTGTCAGCTGTAGCAATAAGGGAATAAGCTAGGCAAAGAAAAGAAGGGGAAGCAGGTTGTGATTACAATGGTATGTAAGGTGTCAATGACAGCCTTCTTCAGACCTTTGCATCACCAGACAAACAGAACTTATTGCAAAAATGGCACATCTACAAAGATACCAGAAAATGGCAGCAAGACTTGGGAAAGAATCAGACCAAACTTCTGGAAATTTCGGATAATCAAAAACTAAAATGCTTGTCAATAACTTTATTTTTCCTGCAGTAATCCAGCTGAGAACAGCCGTTTGAGTCCTGAGTCTAGAAAACCACCACTGTTTTCAGTGACAGCAAAGAATACCCCAGAGAATCCTATGTCCGAAGCTGCTTTACCTATGAGAGGAAATCAAAGAGCACAGACAAACTTTTCTCTTATCAGCAAAACAGAAACCCAGACATATCAGTGAAGACTAGAAGAGCATGGCTCGTTATCAAAGCCAGAGGGGTTGTATAGTAGGTAGTTATATTTCTCGAGAGCTTTTTCACTAGCGAGGGTGTAAAGCTAAAGAGATCAGACTCCACGACTTGCAAGATTCTTTCCAGTCTGATTGCTCCTGAAGCAAATAAAATAAGTATTTCATTTCTATTATCACTGAGTCTGGTTATCTGAATCTGAATGGTGCTACATTGGGTTTTTTTTTCCCAGAGCCACCAAATGAGAAGATAAAGTTCAGAAGAGCCACAGGAACTCACCATCACACTTGATTTTTTTTTTTAAGGAAGGTAACTGTCAAATAACATGGCTAGATTGTGGTATTCTTAAAACGCATCACATAAGGGGACTGCTGACTGCATCTCTGAGTGGGTAACAACTTTAACAAACCCTCACTTAACACAGTACAAAGTATTCATTGATAAGACAACAGTATTTGGAGAAGACAAAAACACCCATGACCTACCTTATCGTGGTTGTAACCAGCCAGCAACAGAAGCAGCGTCAGTGGTAACGCAATGTAAGATCCTTGAGCAATATCTTGTTCAGGCAGCTTTCTCTGAAAACAGTAGGGACTCTGGATGTTTTTGTTGGTTTTTTTGGGGTTTTTTTTTTAAGTAATTTTGACTTTGAAATCCCTCAGTTTTAAACAACATCAGCAATAGGCTCATGTGGCATGTCCAGCCCTTCCCATCTGACTTCCTTCTAAGTGCTGCCTTCTGTGATTTACTTTAGGTTCAACTTCAAAGCAGTCTCCTTGGTCAGATTCATTCATATTTTACTTTCTTCCTGGGGTTTACTGTTCATTAAAGCTAATGCACTAATGGTCAGCCTCCAACTTACAGTTTCCTGGTGTGCTCAGATTTACCTGCCACGCCTCTGGGATCATACTGCAGCAACCATACTAGCACAAAAATCTTTCAGGTCCATCTTCATCCTTCATTTATAACTGCCACTTCAAGTTTCCCCCATATTCTGCTGGCATCTGAGCATGCAGTGATGCAGAAGATCATTTAAGTATTACAGAACAAACAGTTCACTAAATTTGACTGCACTGTGCTCAGAAGTACAAAACCTGACACCTTCCTGACCTCCTTACCTGCCTCCCATAACATACCAGGTGATGCCTTAAATGTGGCCAAAGACAAATTCATTGCCACTTTAATGCCTCTCATAAACCTCTTTATATTTACATTAATAGAAAGTTTGGCCAAGACCACAAAATACATACAGGCTACACTACCAGCCATTGCTCTCAAGGTGAACACTTGGAACATTTAAGTATTTCGTACTTACAGTGGGACTGAAGATCAGTGTAATGTGTTTATGATACCCAATAGCAGTGAATGAAACTTGAGGCAGGGTGTAATCATACTGTGATTTAGACAGTGTAGAATCCAGAAGCACCACATAATTCTGTGGGTAAAAAATACACTCAGTATATAGCATCAGTAGCAGCCTGCGACAAAATCAGATTTAAAGGCAGTTTTATAGGCTTCAAATCTTCCGAGACACTGATCGCTTCAGCATGAACACACCAGAAATAAACTTCCATATCTTTATAGAAAAAGATTAAATGACCTAAGCTCATTATTCATCAATATCCTTACCTCACCATCTCGGAGCAGTGGTGGGAAATGGAAAAACAGCGACAGGCCTAAGTTGACTGTATGAATTGGGTTGTCAAGATTTTCACTTTTGTAGAGCTTCACCTATGAAGGAAAGAAGAAAGCACAAACCAGGTATTTTTAAGCCTGCACCACAGTAGATATTCCAGACATCCCACATCTTAAGGGATAAAAGCACTTCAAAATTCATCATGTGCTTTGTAAACAGAAAGTTGTCAAATAAAAACACCTGGAACTGTTCTAATCTGTGATGCAAAAAGTCACAGAAACAGTCTTTTCACAGAACCTGAAATAATTCAGAGTAACTGATGTCTGATATTTTCACCTATCTAGTGTATTAAAAGTAGCCTGTGCTGTGCATCAACCAGAACCAAGTAATTCTTTTAAATAATCCCAGCAGCTTCATAGGAATTTGCAGCTGGGGGTTGTTTCTAGTTCTCCAACAGGCTCATTTTGCTTGATTCCAATTTCTGTACACTTTAATTTAACACGCTAGACATTTTCAAGTTATAGAACAGGCCTGAAGTCTGCAGCAGTTTGCTCAGAAACAAGCATAATTAAAAGAGGATTTTATCATAGTCAAATAAGGCTGGTAGAGGCAGCAGCACCTCCTTACATGAGGCTACCTGAATACACCAATGTATATCAGCCACTGTGCCTCCTCCAGAGGACACAGTACGCAAAGTGATGGGCTTTGTGGACCACTCTGAAGCAGCACCTATACCACTGTTTGTAAACCTCTGGAAGAGGCTCTCCTTGCAGACTGAATTTTCATTACTTCTGCTCAGAGCTACTGTGTTTGCAGTTCAAACCACAGCTCAGCAGAGCATTTCCAGCTGTTTCATCAAGCCCACGCCACCAGAAGGGATCAGACTGAGGACACAAAACCACTCATGTCTCTATCAAATCTCAGAACATCTTTCAAAAACAAAACCTTCTGCCTTGAAAGCAAAGGTGATGATACGCACCCATCAACAGCATATGAGCATTACATGCAACATAAGACCCAATCTAATGTGAAACATGTACAAGCCTGGGCAGCTTCCTTATAATCAAATTTTGACATCCATTCTTATTTGCTTAGGCTGAACTGCAAGGGTCTAAATTTCCCCAGAAAGATGGGAAGCTTGCTCAGGTGTTCTTCAGTAAGGTGATACATTTTTCCTTCACACCTTCTCTGAGTGTTTGATCCTTTGGATGTCTCCCAAAAACCCAACATGAGAACTTGGCAGGTGAGATGCATAACACACTAGTCTGAAATAAATTCAGGGATTTCATTTATATGAAAATGTAGGTAGCTTTCAAACCTGAGAAATGGCACTGTAACTCCTACCACACTAATGCCTCATGTAGGTGCTTCCAGCATTTGCATACTAAGCCAAAAGGATCATGGGTGTTGTTTTTTTCAGCTCATAGTGCAGTCTTCTGAATTTTGAAAATTTCAGTTTTACTATTTGTCTCTCTTACAACTGTGTTTTAAATTCATGTGTCCTATAGCATCATTGCATTCACATGGTATCTTCTTGCCAGCAGACATGCATGTCAAAACTTCCAGGTAGTTCAGGAATTAATGCCTTTCTCTGGTACACAGAACTCATTTCACTCCTGTTGTCTTGCTCTCTCTAAGGCCAGGGAAGAAGACCCAGAAATGTGCAGGCCAACTGGAATACAGTATTTCTTAAACATACTCCCATGAAAAAACATGGAAACATTGAAGCAAAGCAGTCAAGAACACTGGAATCTTAATTCTACCTGGAATTAAAATTTACCTTCATTAAAGTATTAGTCACAACCTGAATGAAGTGGGTGCTCTGGCCACTGAACAGTTTTCAGTGACCTTGCCAAAAACTGTTGTGAAATCAATGGCAAACACACTTAACAAAGATGAAAGGCTTAAACTTACACATAAGGTGGAGAGATACTCAGAAGACGTAATTACATTTCCACTTAAATCAAATTGATTAATTTGCCGGAACGCTATAATATTTACATCACCAATGTCACTGTTCCCAACCTGCAACATAAAACACAGCCATGTTTTTACCAACAGAGGAGCAGTTAACAAGACACCCAGCACAACACAAATACCGCTCAACTGTTTAAACAAAAAGTATATTTTGTTCTATACTAACCACATGGAAACTTGAAGGCTTTCCAAGTACAAATACTCTTCCTTTAGAGTGAACAGCTTGCGATTAAAGACTTCTGCATTATCAGTACAAGACTGATGGCATTAAGTTAAACTAAAAATGGAAGAAGTATCAGAAGCATGCCTTATTTTGTAAGAGGCTGAGTTCCATACAAAGGAAGGCTCGGTACCTAAACACTGGTCTCCCTTTTTTTGCATCTGTGCTGAGAGATACGTACTACTATGCTAGGATGTTTATGCAGTTAATGAGGAATATGCTCACATAATACAACCTACTTTGAAAATATGTAACTTCATATTCTTCAGAATTGTTTAAGATATGAAACATTTGTGTTCCTACATCTGAACTCTGATCAGAGTAAGTAAAGACATTTGCTCAAATAAGAACTATGGCAACAGACAGGTTATAGACAGGTTATAGTTAGGCCAGGGGCTGTATCAACAGTCTGGTGCCACTAGGGCTGCACATTTTTCCTGCAGGTATCTTTCAGATCCTTTCTCTCATGCAGAAAATGGCAGGCTAGTAAGGATACTATTAGTACAAGCTATTGCATACAGCTGTCATTTGCAATACATAACCTTCAGATGATTTTCTGGAATTTGGGTCGCTCTTCCCCTTCCCAACCAGCAAGTACCCTTAACAAGAAGACACTAAGGATGTGAAAGATTTCCGCCTTTCTGTTTTGCTGCAAAGGAGGGCACCCTGGTCAGGCGAGTGTCTGAGCTCAAATAATGACCATCTCCCACTGAGAAGTTCTGTACAACTAACGAAGGCTAATTAACCTTTACTGGATGTGAAGAGAGAAATGCGAGGCAGCTAATATGCATCTGTAAGGATGGAGGAATATTTAAAAACATTTCAACAGTTTTCAATTCAAAGTTATTATTACATTTTATAAAAATTTGCTAGTCTGAATAACAAATTTCACCTACATCAAGACTGCAGGATTTGGACCAAATAAAGTATAGAGATCTATCTATCAATCAATCACTAAATATACAGATAGGAAAATATGACCATTTATGACATCCTCAAGTCACTACTGCTTTGTTCCACAGCATAAAAGAAATGCTGAAAGGTATTCTATACATATACTATCTTGATTCTTGATGTACGGTCTTTGTGACTGTGAAAGCATCCTTTCCACTTGTTCACTGTTTGGGCTTATCTTACTTCAATTTTAAGCTATGGTGCTCAATCACACAATATGAGGCCTGTATTTAGGGAGCTAACTTGCTGAAAGCCACTTGTCTACACAGAATGCATTCAAGTACATTGCTGCTGACAGGACAGACATAATGCCCTGACAGATGCATTTCATAGCTAAGTTATAACACAGAAAAGGAAAAAATTACCTCAATTGCCCGATGCTGTGGTAAAGCTCTTTCGATGTGATCATTACCTTCAGCTTTGAGTTGCACATGATACACACAACCAGGCTAAAAGCAACATTCAGATGATAAATCCCAACACTGAGAAATACACACTTAAATTTTAGAAAACATTAAGATCATTTTCTAACATTCCATTTACGATACACCACCGAAACAGATCTAACTTTATCCAGTTAAAGTCCTCCTTTTCCCAAGTAGAATACTTAACTCAAGAACGCTATTAATGGTGTTTACTGCCAGCAAATACGAAAGGGCTATCACAGAAATTTCACAAGTTTTTTACATTACAGTGTTAAATCAACTGCTGTGAAGTGTTTTAGCTAGAAAGAAAACATTAAACAGGAGTAAAACCTGATCAAATACTGCTTCCTACTTCAGCAAATTGCTTATTATGCATATTATCCAATCCAATAAATAAATAAATAATCCAATAAATTCAATTTCTACATTTCCTGCAGATCAGCTTACTTCAAATACATGCTGAACAATCAACATCAGATATATACCAAATATCCTGGTCCAGTATTTTCACAAGAGAAACTTCCCCAAATTCTTCTGCCTAAGGAAATTCTCTGCTCTAACACCAGAACACTGCTGAACAACTGTTAGACATATTCAGTACCTTGACTGGGGGCTCAGGTCATGTCATGGGAACTGTTCAGTGTTTGTGGGAGGCCGTCACAGGGTACTAGCAGCAGGTTCTACAGACTTCTACACTAAAAGTCTGTTCCACTACTTGTACTTTTATCTCCCTTTGCTACAATCAACATTTACTACAACAGTGTTTCCTAACTCAGACAGACTCCAGGGAATCTAAGCTAGCAAATGTGATGGGGAAACAGAAATCAGAAGCTAATTAATAAAACACATTTTATTGCTCCATTTTCACATTAACATAAAAGTAAATGAGAGAGAGCACTCTCATCCTTACCAAAAGGCCACGTAGCCTAAATTTGCCCTCTTCATCAGTTATGGTGTCTTCTCCATAGATGCTACAATCCTTCTGCCCCACAGCTTCTACTGAGATTCCCTGCTCAGGCTCTCCATTTAAAGAAGAAACTGTACCATAACAGCTAGAGGTATAAAAAGAACCAATTGCTACAGATGTGCTGCAAATTGATAATCATTTTTAATATATTTTATTGGTATAAATGATGAAAAAGTACTTAATATATTTAGCATAGCATGGAGAAAGTGAATTTGTAATGTATAGAACTGGCTGCAGTTCAGAGCACAACTTCAGGAATCCAAGTCCTCTTACCCCTGAGAAAAGGAAGGATCTTGAAGTCAGGTATCTGAATTGGTCTGCCATCCCCAGACTGCCACCGACATAGCTCTTTTCATAGCAATATTTCTCCTTACAGACCTGTCATCTGGGCTTAGCTATATATCAACATGCATGGGAAAAGGCTAAAAAAAGTACTTATACACAGCATAATGAAGCTAAATTCTGCATTCAGAAATACCTTCCAAACCTTCAGAACAGAGGTATATCAGGAGAAGACACATTTTGCACAATGCCTCCTGACAGAGTAGGCAGCATTTTGCATGGCATTTCAGGTTCACTGACCTGTAAGCTGTTCTGTATCCAGTTATCCGAATTTTGAGATTCTGTCCTTCCTGCACTTCAATCATTTGTGACGATGGTTCAAAGCGAAACTCTTTCATCATGGGTTTAAAGTAATACTGCCCTGGGCTCTGCAGAGAGGCATAAACCAAGCCGATAGTGGCACAAAAATTCATTAACTCCAAACAACTGTATTTCTGCAAGAGCTCCCTAAAAAGCTCAAGCTCTCTGTCCCAACTGTAGGTTAAACTGGTCAAAAGATGTGAACACTGAAAAACAGCGAGCACATTGGGCAATAAACCCATGAAACTCCACTGGGTGATAAAGCCTGAAGAGTGAAAGGAAACTATGGCCCTAAAACCTTACCACAAGACCTCAAGGACAAGGAAGTGACGAGGAGAGAAGGAAGTCTGCAAGTAAACTATTCAGGCGTGTTTAAGCAAATATACAGATCAATAATCTAATTAGATTTCTTTCCTCTAAAGACTCTCAAATGATCATCAACAAATTGGCTTGTTCATGTTTACAGACTGCAAATTAGTAACTGACATCCATCAACATCATCTACAACCTGTTGCAGAGAATCTCTTGTTAGATTAGATATTGCATCTTTCACTTGGTAAGATTTTAAGTGTTCTCTGCTCTGAGGGACCTACACATTGCTTATTGTGGGTTCCAATTTCAAAGGAGGCCACACATCCCCTGCCACTGAAGGGAGCCAATAGCATCCCTATTTTGAGGGCAAGTAACACAGCATTGCACATGCAGCCGCAATCAGAAGAATCCACTTAACTTACCAGATTTGAAAAAGTCAGCATGCCATTATCCTGTGTAAGGAGGTTGGATCGAAACACTCCTCCACTTAGAGACAAAAGAACTCCAGCAAGAGCCTGGTCATCCTCTGACTTGATCTATTTTTGAAAAAGCAGTAATTTCAAGTGTAAGTGAGGGCTGCTTTATGAAGAAGGGTTCACCTCAGAAGCCCTTTGCAGAGTGCACGGATGGGCTGGCTCTGAGCGCTTGACTGCAAGCAGAAGAGAAGTAGCCGCATCTGCAGTGCTTCCCTTTCTGTGAGACTGCAAAGCTACAGAAGCTTCTGCTGTCAACACCTGGGCAGTCCCAGCCATGCATAGCATGTGCCACCAGAACAGTCATTCTCTACCACTTCACAGGACATCTGGTGGCTAGAACAAAGTATCCCAAATGCTAGAAGCAGACTGCACATGAAAAAATCACTTTGAGGGATAAAAATCATTAAGAGGATGTGGTCCAACTCTACATAAGGAAACAAACCCAGTCTTTTGGTCTGCAGGCTCTTTCACTTATAAACCTTGCAAAATATCTTCTGTATGGCAACTCACGGTCTGCAGCTAAGGTCATCCACTGAGACTTGTTTCCCCATGACAAGATTATCCCCAAATCCCACACTCATTTGTGTTTGGCTGGGAGATGTGAGCTAACTTTTGCCTATCTAACAGCAAACACTATTCATTCAGAACCCAAAGCGTTTATAACATTACCTCAAATGTCACCCCAGCAAGAGCGAAAGCTTTGAAGTCCCCAACTGCTCCTTCTACTGCAGTCAAAACAAACCCTTCTTTCTGAGCAGTGACTGTATATTCCAAGTCACTGTGGAGTGGCCCAACACTTCAAATAAAAAGAAAGAACTCTTTGAAAAACAGTACCTGGATAGCGCATACACATTGTCAAGTCACCACTGCATTTTAACAACAGAATCCAAAAGATCAAAACTAATCTGTTCATTACCTGTAAGCACCTTTGTCATCAGTGAAAACTGTGATGAGTGGGGAAGTCGCTCCCTTTTCACCAATGATAATCTCAACACCTTCCAATTCAGGATGAATTCGCCCTTCCAGAAATAAGCCTGCTTTTCCATGAATCTCAATCAGCTTTCCAGGACAACTCTCTTGGTCATTGCAAAGGTGATTTAAGACAAATAAGAAAGTCAAAATACACTCACCACTCTGTCTTATACCAAGAGTTTAACTACTTCCAAAGTAACCAGTTGATGTTCTTTAACCTCAGAATAAGAGATCAACCAAGACAATTGCATAGCCTCTCAGCACACCTCAGAAAACCTGAACATTTCCCAAATCAGTATCTGAGTTCCAAAGCTAAAAAGTTCATCTCCAAAACAAACATTCTGGATCTGCCAAGTGCTTCAAGGATTCATTAAGTTATATGTACTGCAGCCATGTACTGGAGAACATTCCAACAGCATGCCCTTCTAGCTAATACTACACAGAACTTGGACAAAATTCTTTTAAGTTCAAATTCAGGTCAGCATATGTCATGCTTAAGGATGTAAGTAACGTTTTATTTCCCTCCTCTCCAACGTATTTAGAACATGTGCAGCAAAGAGGCACATAAAAAGGGATACTTAACATTACCTAGCGATTTCAAACAAAGTCTTTTCACTTACACCATCTGAGCAATCTAAGGGCAAGATGGACACTTACAGGTAGCATTGACTGATGGTAACCCTGACAATTCTGAAGTTTACTTTTTTGTGACTATATTTATTATTGTAATTTACTACAAAAAAAAAAAACCACCAAAAAAAAAAACCCAACAAACTTAACAGAAACTTAATCTGGGAACAAACTCAAAATACAAACATTGCTTTGTACAATTATTTTTCTAAATGAGAGTAATATGAACAATTCTGAGCACCTAACCCAGAAATCTAGCCCTTCCTCTTGTGCCAGGTGGTCTTTCAGCTTTTGGAAGCATATTCTGCTGATACAAACTGTACTCGCACCCTCTACCAAATACAAATGCTTCCAAGTTTCAGAGTGAAACTGGCCAAAAGAAATAGCTGCAACTGAAACTTTCCTAACATTACCTTTGAAGAGCTACTCATACATTCATCTATACAGATACCCTTCTGCCTTAAAAAACTACTCCTTTTAAGGTAGATTTTATTTATATTTACCTCCACTAACAACTGTTTCCACATAAGGTGGGTAAAAAAGCAGCTCTTTTGATGATGGTGTTACAGTAATTTTCTCTCCAGATCTGTAAAACATAAATTAGAAGAAAAGGGAATTAGCAGCTCCCATGTAGAACAGAATATTTTATTCTATTCAGAATCTCAACTGCATATTGACCCAAGAATCCACCTAAATACCCCAAGGAAAATGTGCCAACAATAACCTACACAAAATTCATGCTATATGGTACTAGTTTTCATTTAGCTGACAGTCAAGAAGAATATCCATGAGTACCCACTCAGCACCTTCCCTGCATGGAATACATCACTATTCTGTCTGGTGGCAACACCAAACAATAGAACAAAGATTACACTGTGTCCACTGGAGCTTGGCGTTACCTTGCCCAGTATGAAAATTCATATAAGAATGGTCCTTGGAGTTCCTCCACCATTTCCTGCACTGGTGGCTTGGTTCCTTCTTCCTCCTGACCCTTCTTTTCTCTCTCCTGTCGACGGGTCTCAATTTCTGCCAGCTGCTGCTCCCTACGTAACTCCTGTACAGATTTCAGGGGCCCCAAAACTAAGGCAGGCTCACTGTCAATGGAAGACCTGAAAACATGGGTGAGAAAACAAAATCAGCTCCTTCCACATGGAGGGATAAAAGACTGTTTTATCTGCTAATTATCGCCTTTATATCACGGCAGACAAGTGCCAGGATTTGTTTTCTTTTTTAAAGTCAATTCCTGCAATTTATTCCAAGCACACCTAAAGCTTTTAACCTCCATATCAATCAGTTACTACAAGAAAGGCACATTCATAGGGACTACAGGTGACCTACCTGCCCTAGCAGGAAAGGACCTATTTGCAACTCTCACAAATTCTACCTCATCATGCAATAACCATTAAAGAAGCTACACCCCTGTTGCCTCCTCCTCCTCTTTGTGTGCCTCAGCATCTCACTGCAGAGCCAGTGTCACATACCTACACATCAATCACTTTGCATCATCCAGCATCTTAGCCTAGTTTATAGTAAGTAGACTGCTGATTTTGCACCAAGTACTATACACCAGCTCTGCTGCAGGGGCAGTAACCTCTCACAGTAGCACCGACAAGCCAGCAAGAGTGGTACATTTTTTAAGTCTGCAAGAGTACTTTTAACAAAGCCCTGTACTGAGAGAGAAATGCTGGAATTCCAAACCTGACAACAAGCTTAACACAGAAAGGATGAGTTACACAAAATAAACAAAGAGATAGGTAAGCTCCCTTTTTTATTCATACTAGGACCTTTCCCTCAGAACCTACCTGTCAGGAGTCTACTGGAGAAAACAACTTCTATCACAAATAAATACTTCCAGTAGCTAGCAATTCCCAGGAAGAGCTCTGAGTTCTAACATATCTGCCCTATAGATCTGAACTATCCAGCTACCCTGTCATTGTCCACTGAAGATACTGCTAGCTAAGTTTAACCACATTCTATCAGCTCAGAACACTGCATCTTGTTTCCCTTTATCAGATCTTACACCTTCTCTTTCCTAGCAATTTCTCCTAGTCTCTAACCATCCTTTGTATCTTATCTTCTGTCTCTTCTGCAATAGTCTGAAAAACTGTCACAGAACATTGCAAAACTCTCCATGAGGAGTGAACCACAATGATCACAGTTACTTTCCCTGCAACCACTTTAGACTGTCAGGATAGCTCTGTCTCCTGCTTCAGTCTTTACCTATATTCTGTCTTATTTAAGAGAAACAGACACTATTGCTCTATCACAGTAAGTTTCACCAAGGCTTTAAATTATTTCTCTGCAGTCCAGAGTCAATACAGAAACATATATAAAAAAACTGTCGTAAAACCTATAAATACACATACAGTCTCATGATATGGGTTGCTCAGGGAAGTTGTGAATGCTCCATCCCTGGCGGTGTTCAAGGCCAGGTTAGACGTAGCCTTGGATGGCATGGTTTAGTGGGAGGTGTCCCTGCCCATGGCAGGGGGGTTGGAACTAGATGATCTTAAGGTCCTTTCCAACCCTAACTATTCTATGATTCTATGATTCTATATCCACAGTAAATTACTACAGCACTATTTCAAAGCATAACAAGCCATCATCAAAAACTGTTAAGAATCAGCTTTATTTTTTAGCTGGGGTTGTTCAAGTTGTTTTGGTTAACTGAAAGTTAACAGGTCACTGCCATCGATCTGTTTTTAACAAACTAGTTAAAAACAACTGGCTTGCTTTTAAATCCAGAGCTGTTCCTTTTATTTTGATGCCACTTCACAAATTGGACTTTGGCTGAGAAGCTTCAGAGAGGCTTGAAAAGAAACATGCTGTGGCAACTGAGCTGCCCTCAAAGCACTTGTCTCAAAAGAAACAATCAGCCTAGAAGGCCAGCACAATATTTATCTATTCACTAAATTGTTTTTAAAATCCTAATGGCATTCTGCTGTCTCAATGTTTCTTTTCCAACTGCTGTAGTTGCCCAATAGTTGCAATTATAGGTTGAACAAACTCAGGAAATTCAAGGGAATGCTCTGCAGGTAATCTGTTCTCTGAAGAGATGTTTCTACACTACTCCAGAAAGTCTGAACCCATAGTTTAGAACAAGGAGACATCAGCAGAGCATTAATAAAGTGCTCATTATTATCAGATACTTCCAGGCAGATCTGGCACCTCAGCCAATTAAAGCTGCTCACAAATCAGTGCTCTGTAGTGAACTGTCTGCTCAGCTGAACATAAACTGGTGCATTAGTGTGTAATCACTTTGCACTGTTTTCCTTTTATAACCCTCTTCATACCAGCAACAATGCTTTAAAGCAGCAGATTCTCATTCTGAGGAAACAAAAAAAAAAAAAAGGAGAAAAAAAAAGAGATGCTAGTGCTAAAGAGCTCAGATCTAAGCTAAAACAATACCCCTGAATTCTGAAATTTCAGTTCATTAAAGTGTGTAAAAACTCAGATAATAATTCCTTATTATCATGACACACATGTAGAAAGGGGATATATTGAAGTGACAACATTCAAAACAACAGCTGGGACTTATTTATCTATCTACAAAGAACTCAAAACATATCTCAGCATAAAAACCTCTTGCAGTCTAGAGTTGAATGCCATCCCTTTAGAAAAGAGCCACTGTGGTATTAAAACCAGAGTAAAGCTTTATGAGAGAGATGTCTTTCTTCCAGTTTTTATAGCACCACGATTTCTTTGTTCTTACTTAATGGTAATAGTCACGTCCATCAGCTTATCTGTTACAATTGTGCCAAGCACATGGTGTCGAATCGCAGTGAGCGTCAGTATGCTAGGGGAGGACCTGTAAATCAAAGTGACAGAGATGAATTCAAGGTCCCCCTCCTAAAGAAAGTAACTGAATCTTATTTAGCAAAGTTTATGCTCTCAACTCTAAGTTAGAAGTGCTTTATAAAAGACAACATACAGATTACACAGCAAAGTTGTAGTGCCAAGATATTAGCATATCAGAAGGGGAGCATTTTCCAGCTCTGAACCCCAAACTATGGCATGACAACAGGCCAAACCAACTCCTTCCTTTGCTCCTCCTCTTCTTCTCAAGCTAAAGCTGACTTGATTGATTTCATACATACTTTACATACAACAGAAGGATACTCAAAAGCTTGTCACAGTTCACCAAGATGCAAAAAGCCTAACAGTGCTTTGCTGCCGAAAGAGGGTTTCTGCTTCTATCCATTCACTCACGCTGTGCTGGCTCTCCTGTTGAGCACATCACTTTTGATTCATTAACACAGCAGAAAAGAGTAAGATCTTAATGCTGAATTAATTTTCTGCCATGTTTATGAATTAGAAGTAGTCTGGGAACAGAAATCCTCTTTCGGAAAGCAAAGAGCCATTAAACACATTGCCAGACCATAACCTATAAATAACTAATAAAACATGGCTATCCTAGGAAGACCAGCACTGCTTACTTCTCATTAGGGTGAATATTTATTTATTTGCAAAAACTGGAGAGAGAGGAATCAAATCACCACAGTCACAGCTTTAGGGATGTACAACAGTAAGTATACGCCTGAGTAAACTTACTATCCCATCTTTTGCATTTCAACTCTCACAAGTGATCAACAGTTTCCACTGAAATATCTCTCCTTTGTTACAAAACAAAGAAACCAATAGTCAACAAAAGGCTGACAAAAATACCCAGTTAGAGTACCAAAAGGATCTTTAAGCCTATCATTACTTATTTTTTTTTAAGACTAGAAAAGGCAAGCAAATGTCTGATACACTTTCCTAAAGCTCCCCTCTATTGGTCAGAGACAGTCATAGCAGCACATTCTGAAGTGCTGAAAATAAAGTTGCTGAAGCAGAAGGAATCTTTATGGAGGCATACTGATAGGCTCTTACGTGTCGTAAGTGTAATACTCATGCTCAAACTGGTGGCAGGAACGTGGAGTCACTTCATACACACCTGTAAATATTAAGCCAGAGAATTATCCACTGCAAAAATTCAAGGTTAGTGTGCTGGCTGCTCTCTCAAGAGACCAGTGATACAGAAACAATTATAAAATCTGACTATACATCTCCCTTTCACACAAATGCTTGTCAATTAATTCGCCTTTGTTCAGTCAAAGATCAGTATTGGAAGCCGTGCAATTTCTCATGTATACTGACACAAAACACAATTACGCATCACCACAGATAAACATAATTACAAACAGAACAAACCAAACAAGCTCAGACGTAATCTATTATGGTCCCACAGCTAATACCCTTTGACTGATTAGAAGAACCATTGTGTTATTGTTTTGTGAATGAGACCAATGGCTCTAAGGATTAAATGTTCAAAGCTGAAAACTGGATCAAAACCAAACAAATTTGTTAACTGTTTTGCTAAGGTGGCCTAACAGAGAATTAGCTCTAAGATGTTAAAAGGAAAAAAAAAAATCTAATTTAAAACCACTATTTTTTTCCTGCTATAGATAACCTTGTGGTACTTTTACCAGTTACACCTCAAGAATCCTGTACTGAAATTAAACTTCCATTTGTCGGTCACATTTTAATGTGAGTGACAAACAGAACCAACATGAACAAGGTTATTTGAACGTGTTCTTCATTCATGGATGATCCAAGCCCTTCACCAAGTAAAAGAAAATAATTATTTTACTTCTGGAATCTGTATTTAAGTAAAGGACTAAATAATATGAGAACTCCAAAAACTTAGAACAGAGCATCTATATGCATATATATATATATACACACACATACGTGTAAATGAAATAATGTCTCTCAGAAACAAGAGATTTCTTTTTAATTCCCAGCAGTGTAACTTGACTGGTTCTTTTTTGTTTTTTAAACTAACATTTTAGAGCTGTTACCTGGCTTTGAGAGACAGAATCTATTAACTCCTTTGGACAGGTTATAAACACCAACATTCTCTGGTCCATTTCCATCCTGATAAAATTCCTGTGAAGCCACAACACAATTCACTGTTACTAACTTCCAAACAACAAAATTAAAACAGTATTTGCCTAAAGATACATTAATGCTTCTCTTTCATAGCAGTTAACAACGTAAGACCATTTTACTAAATCTGAGATACTAATCTCAAAGCACTCTAAACACGAATGTTGCTGTGCTTTCTGACTCCCTTCAGACATATGAAAGCCTTGATTCCAAGCGTATCTCAACCTACCTTCACAAATTCACTAAAAAAATACAAGGATGTCTGTTTTCTACATACCAGTGTAATTGCATGAGAAAGAGAACACCTCAGCATATATCCAGTCTGCCTGAATTCTACTCCTGAAACATCTTCCTCCATGACTTCCAGCTCCATAGACTTATTCTTCCAGCACCAGTCTTCATGTACAATGCTTACTAGAATATATACCACACAAAGCATTTTAGTAATGTAAAACTGTGTGAATGAAAGCAGGTTTTGTGGTATAAAAAGCTCCTATCACTCTAACTTCCCTGACAATAAGCTTAAAAGCCAGACAATGACTGCTGGAATAGACCTGTCTCACTGCAGCATCACCAAGAATCCAGCATGTCTCATAACAGAAAAGCTATTATAATAACGATTAATGAAGTCTGGTCACCCTGCGAAGTTCTGCAATGTGCATTACCACTGTGACAGTCAAAGAAGCCTACATGACATCAGAACCTAGCCTCCAATTTCATCAGGTGGAAAGATATTCTGACTCATCCATAAAAAGAGCAATCTGTACACACTGCTTCTACATCTTCCCCTGGAAAACAATTTATTCATGTAGTAGCCAAGGCAGGCTGGCCAAAACACTGGCTGCTCTTAGGAGAAGTATTCTGGAAGCAGGGTCTGCCCCTAATCTTAGATTTAGGATAAGTCAGTTCATTATTAAGCTGCATGGTTCTGAGTTACTGCCTGGGTTTAAGCCACAACAACTCTTTTATTTTTACCTATTCTCTCTAATTTCAAAACCAGTTCCATGCTGGGCATACTGCAAATGGTATCTATAACAGGAGTATACAGATTAAGTCACAAATTTAGCTACTAAGTTAAGTAGTTCCCCATAATCCAACCTTTGTATTTGCCAGGTAGCACATTTTCAAATGTGAAGGCCACTGAGTCCATGTTTCCAGAGAGCTGCAGGTTGCGTTTTTCACCCTGGCGGCTCACAGACTGCAATGTCACCACCAGATCACCACAAGCATCTGTGCAGAAAAGACAGAGAAAATGAGACTGCATTCTGGCTTGACAGCTTGGTCTCCAAAACCCCCACTCCAGGCAAGCTTCATGTGTACTAAGGTTAAAATGGTAACTCTCTTCCAGTAGAGAATCTTTCCAATTAAAACTCTTATATGTTAAGCACCCATTTACCAGTGCTTTTCTGAATTCTTCAGGAAGTTTGAGACTTTTAATCATATTCTTTTATTTAATGGCAAGTAACAACCAGAGGCCAACACTAATTCCCTGGGTCCACCTTGCTCTGCATGACTACAGAGCCCAGTAAACACCTGAGACAGAACACAAAGCGCAGAGAGAATTTAGAGAGAAAAAAGGGGTGAAAATTACCGAAGTCAAGCTCCAATTATCATCTACTGAAATCAGTGGGTAATCAAGAAAAACAGCAGCAGAGAGAAACGATATACTAAAATAAAAGAGTAAAAGTTTATGAAAAAGAACAGAGATTGCAAGCTTCTGTTGGGAGCTTGAGTCTCTAGCCTACAGGTTTTTATACGCCCTGCCTTTTTATTTCTTGATGTCTTTTCACCTCCAATACTCCTCTCATTGATGTACAGCATACCTAGTGTCAGCCAGGAGCATTTCTTTCTAGAATTTATACATCTTCTGAGGAAAAGAGGTCCGAATTTCTTCCTGAGGAAGGAATACTTGCTTTTTCCTAGCAAGCATTAAAATTAGGTACACAACTTTACTGCAAACTTTATAAAGGCACATTACTAGGCTGCAAGGTCTCCCAAAAAAAGAGCTGATGTGTCTTGATCTAAACAGTACTCATTCACACATGCAGTGCTAAAGTTCTCTGTTCCCATTTCCGCTTCACTTTCAGAACTGGCTCACCTAAACAAGAGATCTTCCCTGAGACAGAAGCCAAAAACTGAGAGAAGGTCACGTCCATTATTGGTCTGTCTGTAACAGTAACAGGGAACATTTTGGGTTTCAAAGCCAATCCTGCTCTGGTCTCAGCTTCTGGAATAATCACCTGTAGGGTATATGACATCAAGACATCACCAGCTTTAGATACCAGAGTTTGATCGCCTTACCAGAAATTAGAAAATGGAAATTTATGGTAAATCCCAGCAAACCAAAACAAGTGTTCCAAATATGCTTTCCAAATTTCTGTAATAAAAATCCTCCAAAGAATGGCAATAAAACTGAGCTAAAAAACCTCCAGACAGCTCCGTTTCAAAAGTCTGAGTGAACTTCAGGGTGCTTCTGTTTCAGCCTATTTCATTACCTATGAGGAAAGTTAGAGGCATTATAACCATGCACTTCCTTGTTTTTCAGCCTGCACTATCTTCCACATTGCAAAATTTATGGTGGCTCTGCTACAGGTTCTGCTGTGACCTATAATCTCAGGAATCATTTAGGCAGCTGAGAAAAGTAAGTGTTACATGTGTCACAGGATAATACATTATGTTAAGAAGCAGTCTAAGGGATATTACAACTAAAAGGAAAGAGAAATAAGAGCTTTCAACCCAAATGGCCAGATCTCCTTTTAACAAGTGTAAAGAACAAGAAGCATGGGTTCTCAGCTTATTAATGGAAAAAAAAAGGGAATTACTGTCATTATTTAAATAGTGCAAAGAGGAGAAAAAGACCAGGAAAATTCTAAATTCAACTACTCAAATTTTAGAAATTAAATGTTTAAAATCTCCTAAAACCTCCAAGCAGTCCTACAATGAAGAAATGAAAGCTTATTCTTACCTGAATATTGTATGTACCCGATTTTGCCTTAAAACAAAATGCTCCTTGTGGGTCAGTTTCTGTTGTAACTTGTGATGCTTTGTCCTTATCTTGAGGCATCATGATTACCTTGTATTTACTGATCTGTTTGACTGTGTCAGGGAAACGAGTTACTGAGATCCGGCCACACACACTGAATCTGTTAAATAAAAGACAGACATCAATCTTGATTTGACAAAGCTCATAGAAGAAAACCTTGTTTTAAAACATCTTCCTTAAAAAAAGTAAGGCACACTATGTTGAGGTCCTAACACATGAATTGAAATGGATTTCGCCTGAAAGAGAATTCATACAAAAGATACTATAAGCAAACACAGTGAAGCAAATACAAACTCATGTATGATTAATGGGATCTTTTCTCTTATAAAGTTACCATGATGTTATATTACATTTTTATTTGCAAGCAACTTGTTTCACTCCTCCTCACCACTAACCCAATCACTTCAAGCCTTTTTTCTTGTTTTAATTTTCTTTCCCCCCAGGTGGCAAATGACTCAGGATTGCCATCCTTCAGGTTTTAAATAGTTTGAAATGATTTGTGTCAAAGACCTCAGATAGGTAATTCACTGGAACACTGTGGGGGACTGTGTGACTGAGGGTATGAAGTTAGAACTTAGCCTTGAAGATATCAAAGCTTATCCCTGAAGAATAAGGGAGCAGAAGGCATCCAGATGAGAAAGCAGAAGTCATCCGGAGGAGCAAGCAAGTCAAGGGGAGTAACTAACTGCACAACAAGAGCTTGGCAAGATAACAGACTTTAGTAATGCGGCAAAGGGTTGTCCAATAATGTGCTGTTGCTAACTGATGTAATCAATGGCTAAAGGGCACATGCATGCTAGAAACTGTATGTAAGGGTTTGTAATAGTAAAGAAGACCTCTCTACTTAGTCACCAAAGAAGTGTGTGCGTGTTTTTTGGCCATCTCGACAATGACAGAACACAACCCCAGTACACTTACACTTGTGAAAAAAACAAGACAAGATGCCAAATTAGAAGCTGTTAAGCTTTACTTTTCATCTTCAATAGCACAGATTTAGTGACTGAAAAAAATCCCTGTAACTGATCATTTAACACACAATCATAGAATAGTTAGGGTTGGAAAGGACCTTAAGATCACCTAGTTCCAACCCCTCTGCCATGGACAGGCACACCTCCCACTAAACCATGTCACCCAAGGCTCTGTCCAATCCGGCCTTGAACACTGCCAGCAATGGTGCATTCACAACTTCCCTGGGCAACCCATTCCATTGCCTCACCACCCTTACAGTAAAGAATTTCTTACATCATACAGGGATTTTTTCTATTTAGCTACCCAAGTCTGCATGACCTAGTTGCCAATTGCCTCAGTAAGTTTCTAATTTTCACTTCTCTGGGAGGCTGCCACTATTTCCACACCAGGGTAAACTTCTGGCTGCTGAATCATGCCCCACTTGCCTTCCTCAGCTCATGCTGTATCTCCCACCACTGCACAGATTTACACTCTCATTACACAGGCTGATGCCCAGCAAAGAATCACAAACAAGAGGAGGATTATTCACATAAGACAACTATGACCTTGAGAGTTAGCAATAAAATGTAGAGGTTTGGTACAGCACAGCACCAGACACATCTGTAACTCCACTCCTGCACATAAGGAGACATAAGGTGCAGTATCAGTGCAGTAAGATACTGCACTGATAGGCAGTGCAGTATCAGTGGCAGAAAGCCAGTTGGTTCACATAACATTCTAAAATTGCTCAATATACCCATATCTTGGCATCTTAATTTGCAAGGAAGAGATTAAGGGCATACTCTAAACCACAACTAGTATCAAGCAAAGTGTTATCCTATTAGCACTCATGCTGTCCTATTTACCTTGAATTTCTCAAGTAACATTTAGCTCCTGACAGCACTACACAAGTCTGGGCATGACATGTGAAAGGACCTTGTAAGCATTAACAAATGACATTTTCACGACATCACCACTACTTACCCAGTTGCAATGATGTTTGCTAGCTGAGGTGTGTTTGGTGCAATCTTCACAGTAATAGTATCAAAGAACAGATGCTCTTTCCTGGCATGAATTGTGTATGTACCTGTTGTTATGTTCTCAAGGCGGAAAGAGCCATCAGCTTTTGTTTTTACTGCAACAAGTAACAAGAAGAGTTAAAAAAATAAGAGCATGTGTTGACTGTGCCAAAAGAGCCAAAGGGCATGCACTGCTTTATGTTATTTTTAATTCATATTGCACAACAAAGAAACAGTATTAAGCTTTCATACTAGCCAACATTAATTTCTGCATTTCAAAGCACAATTTGGCACACGGGCAAAAGAAACTAAGAAATTTTCAGCAGAAAAATAAACGAACACCTAATTTCCTCATCTAAGCCAGAAAATGCAAAATTAATCAACTGCATGAAAATCACTTTACTTTTTCAAATGAATGGCAACAAAGGTAGTACATTATCCTGAAGATACTCCATCTCATATGCTACTATTGTACTTCAGCTTAATAAAGGCTTCCCCGTAGCAGCAAAGACCAGGACCACTGGATACCTTTAATCTGATTGTTCAGAGTCACAGTGGCATCAGCAACTCCTTCTCCTTCAGGACCATTCAACACTCTGCCTGTGACGGAGAAACCCATCACATGGAAAACAGGCTGAAATGGGAAAAAAAGTTAACATTATTCTTTATTCAGTGAAAGCAAATACACGGACAGCAATCAACACTGTTTCCCACACACACATATATATAAAGGAAATTTATTTCCAGCTTTAAGAAAAAAAAAAAAGGTAGCAAGAGAATCACAATGAAAGTACATACTAATCTCCGGGCATACCATTGCCCTACGTACAGGAACCAATTCTCAATTTATCTGCATCAGGGCAGTTCAGAAGACCCAAATCACAGATCATAAAGCCATTACACAAGCATTCTGCAAACCATAAAAGCCTATGGGCCCTTCTCCAGAGATCCGACAATTTGAATGAGAAAATTTAAGCAACCTGAAAGATTACTGCTCTGTTTGCAACAGGGACATGCAAATGAGCACAGCAGAACACTTTTCTCTATTTTGTTTCTTCCTAGTAAAAGGAACTGAGGTGCAGAAATACAGCATTATGCCAGATGTTGTCTTCTACCTGCTGTACAAGAGGATATGAACAGCAATGTCTTCAAACTTCTTACAAAGAAGGTTTTTTTAATAATACACCTGCTTTCTGCTAAGATCAGTTACACCTCTACAGGAATGAACGGCACACAAACATTATTTCCTCTGAATGCCTTACCTCAATCTGTAAACTGTCATGTTCTACAAGGAAGTCCAACCTAGATGGCGCAACATCAAAGGTAATTCTCTCTCCCCTGTAGAAAGGTATCTGAAAAAAGACCAATCACTCTGACTCCTAAGAAGCAATGAAAACCGAATTATTTTCCTTTAACATTTTCCATCTCCTTATCACCATCACACACCTCTATGAAAGATCAAATGGGCTGCAAACTTCCTGGAAAAAGTAACTCAGAGGGATGGAGACAAGAATAAAGGCAGTATTTCAGGAGTGTTTGATGGAAACCATATGAGATTATCTGAAGAGGCATAAAAGTAACCCTCTACTCAGAATACAGGAAAGGTACTCGGATGCGCAAAGTAGATTGTGTCTTCACTAGAGGCTTAAAGGAATGAGAAAAGTCTGAATCCCACTTCTAAAGCATATAGACTGAGAATGCAGGACCATCACTCTAGGGCTGCACAACCAACCACGCTTCTACACACCTGGAAACAATAAAGAGAACAGGCAAAAAGAAAACAAGAGAACCTAAAGGACATGAGGCTGCACCTAACTGAAACTTCCAGTCTCCCAGCAGCCTCTAGGTATTGTACTGTGACTTGCCAGTGCATTCAGGTAACTCAGAGCCTGATTTGCCATTAGACCAGAAACCACACCACAGAGCCCCATTTCAGCAACTTATTTCAGTGTTATATACTTTAGGTTGGAGGTTCCTGTGCCAATTATTTCATCAAATTCAAAATATTTCAACTGTTTATGTTTTAACAGCTACAAAGTTATGCATTTAGAAAATGAAAGTGAAAAAAAATCAATGGACAGCCAAACAATGAACTTCCTAGATACTTACCACAGTGTATTTCCCACTCGGGAGAGAAAGAAAGCTGAAAGATCCATCTTCTTTTGATACAACATTGCACAAATACGAAAGAGACTCATCTCTTGACTGGAATCCATCCACAGGAGAAATACTGCAGCCCACAACATCCTGTGGCAAGAAATGCAATACAACTTTTTTCTCATGGGAGAAGAGAGAAAGTAATTACAGGGGGGATGTAGGAGGGTTCAAAATACTATATTGTGAATGAAGAATAGGAAGTACAAAACTATTTTAGAGGCAAGGTTTGACAGCATGGCTTAATATTCTGCCTAAAAGGCAGAAAAAACAGCCAATAATCAACTTCATTGTAATTAGGAGAGAAAACTTGGAAATTCAACATTCCCCAGCACCCCAGAACTGCAATGCATGTCTTAACATTAACTGACTTCAGTTCTGTGGACAAGGTTAGGATTACAGAACAGTTATACAAATCACAGCGCATGTGCAAATGTTTCACACTCTTTTCATAACACACTTTTAAGGTGGCAAGAGAAGCTGTTGAACTTTGTCTTCACATCAAGAGGTCAAAAAGCAATGAAGACCTCATGCTGAAGACAAATTACAGCTCCCGTATAGTGAATTTCAGGATTTGTCTGGCAATATCTTGTGCCAGAAGCTGGTCTTCCACTATAGAGAAGCATCATCCTCATGAGGGAACACATTTACTAACCAACACTTAACATGCTAAAAGGTGTAACCGGGAAAATAGTCCTAAAACTATAGCCCTCAACTCTGCTGACTCACAAGGAATACACAGATCAATAACATGATGTGCATTGTATTGTATTTTGCCCTTGTTTCCTGCTTCAGTTCAGGTCTTAGTATTCTGTGCCCACGAGGAGCCTGGCTGTTTGAAAACAATAATGGAGAGCTTAAAAAGTCGAAATTAAAAGAATTTTCCAATTTCTTGTGTCCAAAACATATGTAGACCTTAAGCCTAAATTTTGCAACACTGAAACAGATGGCTATTGTGTTACACATCTGAGGTCAGGTTACACATGGAGGTCATGTGAAAACTTAGCATGTACACAAATGTTGTATTATATGGCATTGCTGGAAAAAGAGGGGGAAAAAAAGCAAAGAGCAAACAAAAAATACAGCTTGAGGGCTTGTACAGTTTATGTTGCCTACATCCCAAGCTCAATGAAGGGCAGAGATGAGTATCAGGTCAATATGAATCTAGAAGCTATTCAGCTGCTTCTTGTTTATGTCCATACTCATATTGAAAAGGTACTGATACACCATTACCTCTTTAGCGACTGAAGAAGAGAAAAGAAGAAACATGACCCCTTTCATTGGTTCCCCATCACTTCGAACTGAGCCAGAAACATTGTAGCCTGCAACAACCAGAGGGCTAGCAGCATATGCGTTAGAACTTGTCACCCGTACCACTGTGTTTGACTGAAATACAGAAACACATACATTTTTATCAAAAGTAGGCATTGCATTTACAGCACCTAGGTAATCATCAGAAGTTGTACACTCAACAACAGAAACAGAGGGCAGAGCAGCAGCACTCAAAGAGGCTATTCAAAACACAAAGACACTAAAGCAAAGATACTTTTCAAAACAGCATTCTTTCTGTTTTACTGATTTAGGAATTGGTTGGGATCTCAAGTTGGGCTCTCAGAGCTTCTCAGAAAGCAAGCAGTCTAAGAGCAAGGGACAATATTCAAGCTCTTGCAAAATGCATAAGATTAGAAGACCAAAAGCAAGAGCTCCTCTGCCAATCCTGCCCTGGATGACTCCACTATCTCCAAACTGGCCTGCATGAGGCAGTTTCTTGATAATCTAAATTAAATGCATGAAAACCCCATTAATCTTGTCCACTCACAAAAAACCCTCCCTCACACTAGTTGATCAATACAAGGTCTAGCAGATCCATCCTCACTAAACAGGTAAAACAGAACTTTTGTAGGCTCTAACCTCTTTCAACATCCAGGTAGGATGAGATGCAGAGATTTCATATTCACCAGGGAGCACTTTAAAGAAAGCAAACCTGTAAAGCGAGAAAGCAGTTACATCTCTTCAGCAATAGTCACAAACATCTGTTCATACAAACATAACTCGGACTCTATGCAGGTTAGAAAAAATATTTCAGAACTGCTATCATCCCAGTTGATATGTCAGAATTGAAATAAGCTTGTGTAAATGAGCAAATGAATTAAGTATGCAACACCCACACTCACTTTCCTCCAGGTTGTGTAACAGTTGCTTGTATGTTTATGTCACTGCCAGCATTTCTCAGTACAACCTGGACTCCAGCAGGACCTAATGTCTGACCTTTGCTGAGAACCTGTCAAAATGAACAGAAACCAGAGTATAAATGGAGAAAAATAACTTGCAGAGCTAAAGTGCGATGTTTTTATGAAGGCAGAATTAGCATAAAACAGAAGAGATAAAGGAGACTAACCTTTCCGTTCACAGAAAACCCTGTGAACACAAAGTTAATATCACCTCCCTTTGTGCAAATGTCATTAATGCCATCCACATGGATGTCTACACTGGTTGGTTCTGGAGGGGAAGCACAATAAAACAGCATGGTAGTTAGTGAGAGTGCAAACATGAAGCAATTCTGCTTTAGCTTTACAGAACTCTCACAGAAATGCATTAGTTCAAGCACACAAGGGTTGCTGTGGAAGTCCTGCCTCAGCAAAGTTAAAGCACCCACAAACCCTGATGTCGAAAATCCTCTTTCTCCCTCCCACTGCAGCCAGTTTTGTCAAGAACTCACATTCCTTTGATTCAGTTCATGGGTTACTTTGTTAGTGTCTACCTTATAGCTTTATTATCTTCTGGTACAGTAAGAATATTTTAGTTATTAAAACCATACTGTAAAGCTTATCTCTTTTGAAAAGCACTTGATTTTCCCTGTCAACTGCAAGTCAGAGATAGTTAAGTCCCACATTGCAGATATGATATTGTATCGTAAGAAGACATATGAGCACTTACCAAAACTCCACCCTAGGGGAGGCTCAATTTTAAGAATGAAATCCCCCTAAAAATAAAAAAAGAAAGCAAGAGCTGTCTTCACTAATCTAAATGTAATTAAGAATAGGGGAAAACAAAAAGGCAGAACATAAGCATCAAGCTGCAGAGTAACACAAGACACAAGTGTCAGTTTTCTCCCTTCCTCATACCTAAGACACTCCATTCAAAAAAGCAGCAATATCTACCCAGACAGGCTGGGAGGCTGGGCTCACATTCAGCCAGCTAAGACCGAAATTAAGTATCACCATGTTTATACTGCTTCCAGACCAAACCTGGCCCCTGTTCAACCAGCGCAGTGTTAGAAAGCGTTCAAATGTATCTCTACTTGCCCCAACAGACGTGCTCTAAATCAGCCTTCAGTATTTCCACTAGGAGGTGCTGCTCAACCATTCTGTCCAGACGGGGTAAGAGAATTTCAATCTTACTAAAAGCTCTGCACCAAAAGAGTATTATCTACAGAGAGTTCCTCTTTAAAGCAGTCGGAACCACATTATGCTCTACCAGGTATGTTCTCAAATTCATTCATGGAAAGGCTCAAAGACCTAAGAACGAAATCACAGAGCTCAGAGAGCATCTCACAGTTTTAGACTGAGAAGGGAAGGGTTTATTTCACAGTTGGACTAGCTGACCTTTAAAGGTCCCTTCCAACCCAAACCATTCTATTATTTTATGATTCTATTTCTGATCCCCAAGTTAACTCTCTCTTTTAAAGAACAGACCACGTGAGGGCAGCTTGTATTTAATTTAAATGTAAACATCTTTCCAGTTTAAATAGACATCAAACTTCTGATATATTTTGAGCTTTTCTGGTATTATTTCTTAAGACATTTTTAACATCTGCCATTACTCATTCAAGTTATTTTCAATTCATTCATATCAAAACACATTCTTATACAAATTTATTTGCATTTCTATAGGCAGGTAACTGAAAGCTTTATCTGTTCTCTGTAGGTAGCTGCACTTTCTGTGCAGTATTTGCAGTGCTGCTAGCACATGGCTGTTGGCAGTAACTCAGTTTCCCAATGCTGCAGTCATTCAAATAAGCAGCACAAATGCAACACTGCAGCTAAAGTTACCTGGATTTTCTCCTAATAGTTAACAAAGAAATTAAATACTTGCATTACAAAAAGAAACAGTTGAAAGTCTGGTCAAAACCAAAACAAATGATGTCCTGATTCAAATGTTTCATGTGTGGGGCAGGGGTCTGCTGGCAGATATGAACGTGGAAACAGCGCCTGCCTCCATCACAGGGCAGACAGCATTGGTATTTCAATTTCTTACCTTATCATAGAGGGGAATCATGAAATACCCATTGTTTGGAGCGCAATCTGTCTGGTATTTCAAGGTACCATGTTTTGTATATAATTTAATCTAAAAGAAACAAACAAAAAGACACTTTTAGAAACCGTGAGCAACGCCTGAACCAGGCATTCTCTAACCAAGTGCTTTTACACAACAGCGCCCGCGTTTCCCAAAGGGGTAAAGAGGGAAAGGTTTACTGCAAGCAGTCGGCAATCTGCCAGGCGAAGCCGGATGAATTCAGGCCCAGACTCCGAAGAAAATGCCTGAAGAAGAACCTACTTCAACTGACACCGGGCCGCAACCACAGCCAGCTCAGGCAGCGGCCACGGCGCACGGGCTGCGGTCACGCCGCGCAGCCGGGCTCCCAAGCCGCGGCTCCGCAGCCAAGCAGAGCACAGGGAGCCAGGGCCGCCAGGAGCCCTGCTCCGCCCGGCCCGACCGGCTGCCGGGAGGGGCGGCGGCGCCCACCTCGATCAGGGAGTAGTTGATCTCAACGTCGGACTTGACGAAGCCGCCGCAGCCTACGACGATGTCCTCGGAGCCCCGCGCCAGGGCGCAGCAGAGCAGCCCCAGCGCCAGCCCCGGCCCCGCGGCCGCCGGGACCCGCATCCCGCCGCCGGCTGCCTGACTCAGCGC
>JAOEHY010029584.1:24994-68005 GCA_025447955.1 Psilopsiagon aurifrons | reverse complement strand
CGGGCAGCGCCCGGCGAGGAGGGGCCGCGGCTCGGGCAGGGGCCGGCGTCCGCCCCGCGGGGCCCCTTTCGCCGCCCCCGGCGCCGTGGGGGCTTTTGTGCAGTCTGGGGAAGAAGCGCTTTTGGGCCTTAAAGTTGTCGCTGCGGGGACTCGTGCAGGCGGTGCGTGCCCCGCTCGTCAGCAGCCCCATGGCTAGCAGTGGGTTTTGCTTTTAATTGTCGATGCCCCTCTGGATTAACAAATTCATCTCCGGTCCTCAGGTCAGCATCTCCCTAAAAAAGCCGTATCCTGCTCCTGTAGTCGGTTTCAGCTCGCAGCTGGATTCCCTTCCCCGGTACTGGTGGTTTCAGTTGCAGTGATTTCCCTGGGGTGGTGGTCAGGGGCTGGGATGGGTGTTGCAGCCATGGGGCCATGGTGCCCGCCTACAGCCATGCCCCAGCCTCAGCCTCCTGCCACCACATCCTGATCCCCAAGTTCTGGGCCGCTGCTGCCATCACCCCACATTTTGAGCCATTTCTATTGTCCTTTACAACATCCCAACCTGAACTTTTCCACCCTCTCCATGTTCTTTGTGCCTTCCAGGTTCTTCTGCATGGTTGTCTCATTGCCCTGAGCGCTGGCTTGGCCAGGAGATCCATGGTTAGTCATTTTAATCTCAGAGCCCAGCCCCTGCTCCTCCTGCAATCCTGCTCCGCCACCGAAAGCCCCTGATTACTGCAGCAGATTTAGTACCATTTGCTGCTGCTGTAGGGCTAACAGCATCCAACATTTGATCTCTCTGAGGGTAGCAGGAAGCGTTAGCCGTTAATCCTTTGAAGCCTTTGCTGTTTCCTAAGCCTGCCTAATCGTTTTTGTTTTAGGTTTAGAGAGCGTTCTGGTTGGGGATGAGGGGAGCATGACCAAACCATTAAGAGAGCTGTGGCAGCTGCATCAAGCAAAGAGGAAGAAGCTGCTAATATTAGGCAGAGAGGATGGAGAGCATGGAGATCTTGCCAGCAAGCCAGACTGGAGGGAACAGGACTTGGGCAACGAAGGCAAGGCACAGCCTTCTGCTTGGGACTTGAGCACTGTCCCTTTCCCTGCCATAGATCTCATACAGCTCATGGTATTTCTCCTGCAGTGGTGGTGCAACACAATGGACCAGACTGGGGAGCCCAGCAACAGCATAACCACTGGGTTATTTGTAACTCAGGTCAGTGTCATACATCTGCACAGCCAAGGGAGGAAGGAGAAGGTTCCTTCTGCCGGCTCCACCACAGAAGAAAATGTTCATGACACTGCCACCGCTCTTTGCTCTCCACCTCCCCATCCATCAAAGAACTGGTGCTTGAGCCATGGGGAGATGGGGAGAACTGAATAAGCAGAGCATTGAAGTAATGTCTGGAAGCAGAGATGGGTGTGAATGAGTTAAGCACTCAAAAGCACTTTAAGCAGATGTGCTTTAAAACTTGCCGGACTCATTAGGTTGGGCAGCCAGGTGTGGAGAGCTGCTGCCTACCTCAAATAACCTAGCAAGTACCTTTAGAGCACAAAATATGACAGGATGAGATAGCTTTGAAACAGGATAAATGTACTTGTGTGTCTGGAGTGCAAGCAAGAGGTGAGATGAGTTGACCAGGCCTGCAGACACCTCTATGAAGAAGGAGACCTGACACGGTGGCTGGCAGAGCCAAGATGATATCATTTAGACGAGAAGCAGAGGGGCTCATTTTACATCTGAATCATTTCCAGTGTCGTCAGTGACTGTACAAAGATGACAAATGGATGAATTATTTGCTAGGAAAAAGAATGAAAGACACAAGGTGAAGTACTTCAGGGCATCTGCTGGGAACTAACTCTTCTCAAAGGAGAACAAACCCACAGCTCCTGGCTCTACACTGCTGGTTCCTGGGATGATGGGTTACGGTGCTCACGAAGCATTTTAAATACCCAGACAACTGCCATGTGGCCCATTCAGGCACACCCGTATCAAAGGAAATCCTTGTGGTAGAGAAATAACCAAGAAGAGCTTTCCCAGATTCCCCCTTTGCCAGCAGGGAAGGAACCTGGCTGAAGATAGGAAAAATACTGAGAGAGTCATAGCAGGGATGAAAAACTTGGATCGACCTTTTTTTGCAGCAGTGGGATGGGTTTTCCGTATGGAAAGTCCATGCAGTAACTCCATATTCCGGAGCAGAGGAACTGTTTGAATTGATGGCCCTATTCCCATAGCCTGAAACCACAGCCCGTTTGAAAGTCAGAGCCATCATGGTGTAATGGAAGATGGCATTAAAATCTGAGCTCTGCACAAGCTGAGAAAGCACCTGGAAACAGATCTCCCCTCTCCCCCCTGAGGAAGCAAATCCCAATCAGACGGAGCCAAACCCAAACCAGGATTACCTCTGGAAAAAGCAAGGAAAAAGGAGTATTCGAGTATGGTTTCGCATGGGCTTTTTGAAGGGAACAAGAAAATGAGAGGTGTGTTTACTGCAGAATAAGAGCTTGAATCCTGCTCCGGGATGCAGTGTGCCAAGCTTCGCAGCCATGGGAAACTTGCAGTTCCTCCTGGGAAAGAATGGCCAGCGAAGGCTGCAGAGTGAAATGCAGTTTGATTGAGACATTTCAAAGTAGACTGTTTAGCTGAAGAGCAAGAGCCAATGCCTACCCAATTCCCATGGGCTTGGATTTCTAACTCCCCCTTGGCCTTTCCTATTCCAGTTGGAAGCAATCCAATCTGGTGGGTCACTTACAGTTCTGACACTCGATGGCTCTCACTAAACAAACGCAATTACAATGCAGGAGTGGTTTATTGAGAGGATTCCTAATTACAGCACAGTACCTGCTTAAGGCTCCTCAGGGAATGAAGCCAAAGACTTAAACGTGATCAGAAGTAACTGTTGACACTTTGAAGCTGCTGCCACTGGGAGCCAGAGCTCAGTGCATCACATGTGAAACAATCAGATAAATAGAGCAGATCAAAATGTATGTGGAAAAATCCCACAGCTGCCAGGCTTTTGAATTCAATAACCAATTGCACTGAAAGCCTTCCAAGGGAATTGAATAACGCTGTAAAAATGAAGTGTGGCTTACAAAAAGATGCATTTGTTTTCTGCATGGTTTTGTCTTCCCTCCTTGTATGGGCAGTGACAACAGCTAGGCCGTTCTACAAGCCATAGGAGCTTTCATCTCTATGACTGATGCAACTTTCTCATTAGAACTTCATTTACAAGAAATTCCTTCCGACATAAATAAGGCCACATGTTCTGATGGTGAAAATTAACATGAGAATTGCCACTTCTGAATGTGAATGTAGCAGGGGAAATGGGAAATCACGCAGGCCCATCACATTTCCTGGTAACTCCGAAGTAGAAAAACCCCACTGTAAAGCAACAGCAGAATTCCCACTGATGTCCCACATGCCTGAGACTGAAAGGCAGGAAAACAGCTCAGACACACACATCTTCCCAGGTCCTTTCCATTAGACATTTAAAACCAAACCTCTGGTTCAACATAACATCCCGTATCTTCATACACTCCAAGCCTGAAGACAAAGATGTTCATCATCCATCTGGATGCAGACATCCCACCACCTCCCCGAGCGGGAAGGACACAAGGTAGGTGGAAGATGAGAGGGGACACCCCAGAACCTGCTCCACACACAGAGCTCCCGGAGCTGAGGGCTCTGCTCGAGCAAGAGCATCCAGCCAAGGCTCGAGTGTGCAGAGGAGCAAGGCAAGAGCATGAGCTTTTCAACACACCAGTGGGGGAAACATCCCCATTACCTGCATTGTCACAGGACAGAAAAATTCCAGTTGTGGATCAGCACCATTCCTTGGAACAAAGCTGATCCTTGGGATGAAGCTTTATTCCTGCTAAACACACGCATGCTTAACTTGGTGCCTGCAATTAATCCACTGGCCTCTGGGCTTTAACTGTGGCTATCTGTGAACACAGGCAGAAATAGTTGCAGGATTGTGGTGTGGGAGAGCAGCAATTTTCAAGCATGGCTGTTTGCAACAAAATGCTGTTGCTGTGGCTGGTGCTAAGCTCCACACAAGTGTCTTGCTGAGCAAATCTATCAGTAAGATTTACATCACCAGGCAGCTAAACCCCTTCCTTATTGGTGATGCAGCCACTGAGGTGCAGGAAGCAGCAGCTCTCCTGCAGCAGTGTGTGGATGTGACTTTACAAATTCTTCCTCACTTGTGTGGAAGAGAAAACAAGAGCAGAGATTTAATGTAATACCAAGGATCTATTTCTAAAGGAAACTAGAACCATGTTATTTATTTTGGGGATTTACATTTTGCCAGGCAAAGAGTTTTCAGTTACTCCAAGAGCAGGACATTTTTATTTATGGAATTCCCTTAATCCATTATAAAACCCCTCTGAGCTAAACCAGCTTCCTGGTATCCGATTCTCTCTGATAACTCGCTCCCAAGATGTTTATTTACCAAAACCCATTCCTCCAGGCCAAGCTTACCAGGCAGCATCTTTATCCCTGGGATAATGCTAAGTCCCCATCCGACAACTGTATTTCTCTTGGGGAATTACACAGGCGTGAATTCAGAAACACGTCTTTTGTTTTCCCAACTTGCTCAAAGCAACTTTATCTTCCCAAGTTGCTGGATGAAGCAGTTATCAAAAGAAGGATCAAAACCTTTCAGCAAGGGCCACGCAGCTTTGCAGTGACCAGAGGAATGGCTGCTGGGAGGATGCAAATTCCAGATCCCAGATCCAGCCCTTGTTGCAAGAAGTGTGAAGCAGGTACTCAGGGCTGGAGTAGAAGCTGTTCCTGAGCATCCCTGCACACTCACCCTGCTTGGAGGATGCGCGGGCTGAACGCTGGCTCAGGGCCTGAGGCATGGATCAACCTGGCTTCGGGCTTTTTCCTTTCCTTGTGTTACTTCATTCCAGAAACAACGCACACGGAAGAGCAAACTTGGCTGGGGATTATTTATTTGTGCTAGAAAAATGAGACATTCAGTAGAGCTTCTGCTAACCCCTATCAGATGGGGAAGAAGCAATTTAAGAGAGCTGGTGCAGATGGGAATTGCTGTCCACACACACTGGCTACAGTACTCTGGAAATCAACATCTATTGTGAAACACTCTTGAAATCAAGCAGTATTGTCACCTAGTTATTCCAAGCATGATGTAGCAGGTCTCTGGCAGATGGCTTTAGAGAGGATCAACCCAAACATGCTTTTTATGTTACAAGACTTTATTCTGTTTCACAGATTTGACTATTACAGCAGTGAAATTATTACAAGTGACTCATAATGTTTAGTTCCAAATAAAAGTAGAAAAACACAAAACCGAGGAAGGGAAGTGAAATGAGACGTCACGTGTGGGAAATGTGTTTTAAGAGCACAGAAGTATACAAAAATGTTAGAATCAAGAACTCTGCAGACAGGTTTTGATTTAGTTACAGCTTTGACACCACAGAATCACAGGATGGGTGAGGTTGGCAGGAGCCTCTGGGGCATCTGGTCCAACCCCTTCCTCAAGCACGGCCACCCAGAGCCCCCTGGGCAACCTGTGTGGGGCTCAGTCACCGGCACAGTACAAGCAGCGTTTCCTGATGTTCAGGACTCCTGTTTCAGTTTGTGCTGGTCCTGGCACTGGGCACCACTGGGAAGAGCCTGGCTCCATCCTCTTTGCACCCTTCCTCCTAAATATATGTATATATAAAAGATTCCTCCTGAGCCTTCTGCAGGGTAAACTGTCCCCCCTCTCAGCTTCACCTTGTAGGAGAGATGTTCCAGCCCCTTAGTGATCTTGGTGGCCCTTTGTTGCACTCCATGCACTACATCCATTGTCTCTTGTACTGAGGAGCCCAGAACTGGACACAGCACTACAGCTGTGGCCTCGCCAGTGCAGAGTAGAGAAGGATCACCTCCCTTGCTCTGCTGGCAATGCTTTGGGGCTAATGCAGCCCAGGATGCCACTGGCCTTCTTTGCAGAAAGGGCCCATTGCTGGCTCATGGTCAACCTGGTGTCCACAGGACCCCCAGGTCCTTTTCTACCAAGATGCTTTCTAGCACCCGTTGGAGCGTGGGCTTGTTCCTTCCCAGGTACAGGACTGTGCACTTCTGCTTATTGAACCTCATGAGGTTCTTACCAGCCCATTTCTCCAGCCTGCTGAGGTCCCTCTGGATGGCATCATGACCTTCTGTCAACCACCCCTCCTAGTTTTATGTCATCATCAAACTTGCTGAGGGCACACTGCCTCATTATCCAGATCATTAATGAAGATGTTAGCCAGGACTGGACCAGTATTGATCCCTGGGATACTCTGCTAGTTACTGGCCTCTAACAGACATTGTGCCACTGATCACCACCTCTATGCCCAACTATCAGTCAGTTTTCAACCCACCTCACTGGCTGCTCAGCCTATAGATCAACAGTTTCTCATATGATGATCTCCTTTGACAGTCCAGGAAGACTATCTGCTCATCTACCAGGCCAGTCATTTCATCATAGAAGTTTAGCAAGTTGGTTAAGCCTAATTCCCCTTGGTGAAGCCCTGCTGGCTACTCCTGGGGAATTGTTTGTTGTTCCTGTGCCTGGAAATGGTTTCCAGGATAGTGTCTCCTTCCGAGGAACTGAGGTGAGCCTCATGAGCATATGGCTCTCTGGGTCCTCCTCCTTGCCCTTCTTGATGACAGGAGGAACATTTGCTTTACTCCAGTCTTTGGGCAGTTCTCCCAGTTGCCATGGTCAATCAAAGATTATTGAGACAGTGACATCTGCCAGCTCTCTCAGCACTTGTGGGTGCATCCCTTCAAGGCCCATGCACTTATGTGTGTCCAGTTGGCTTAAGTATTCCATGATCTGATCCTCTGCCACCAAAGGTACATCTTTGCTCCAGCTTTTCCCCCTGGTCTATGGAACCTGTGATTCCTGAAGACCAGTCTTGTTAGTAAAGACTGAGACAAAGGTGACATTTGGTATTTCAACCATTTCCATGTCCTATGTCATCAGGTTCCCTATCTTGCTGAGCAGTGGGCTCCTTCTGGTCAGGTGGCCTACAGCAGACACCCACTATAATGTCACTTTTATCTGTCTTCTCTTTAATCCTAACCCATAAGCTCACAGTCAGCTCCTCATCTATCCCTAGGCAGAGTTCCATGCACTCCACCTGCTCTCTCACATAAAGGGCATCTCGCCTTCCCTGTGCTCCTGTCCTGTCCTTCCTAAGTGCCTAGGAAGCACAGTATATTGGCAACTATTCATTAGAAAGGTGATCAATCCATGAGTATATAAAAGGCAAAAATGAAACTGAGAAACGAAAGGAGGATGTGTGTGTGTGAAGTCTATTTTATGGCAAACTTCCAGTCCTTTGGCCACTATAAAGCAAAGTCAGTGGATTTCATATAAATTCTCTGTATAAAGGAATGTCTATGAACTGTGTACAATATGGCCCAGAATAAACATCTCAGTATCAGGCTAATAGAGCTCCTCACAGAGGAAAAGAAGGTGCTTACATCACGGTTTCATCTTCCCCATACAGTACTGTCCGGAATTGGACTATGCCCCAAAATACCATTTCAGGAACAATGCAAATTCCTTTAATGGAAAGGAAAAGCTGTAATATGCCGAGGCTGCAGCCGCAGGGCCTGGGCAGTGGCCTCACTGCTGCACGCTTGCTTTAAAGTTCGTGTGGTTGACTGGCAGGGGGTGAGCCTCTGTGTTGAACACCCAGTCGTCCAGAGACAGCACGTCATCTTCACAGAACAGAAGATAGAGGTACCTGGAGACGGGAGGGAGATGGAAGGAAACACCAGTGGGACTCCAGGCACAGACAAGCAGGACTGTGATGGGGGCTGCCATTGGCCTCAGTGGCCACAGTCCATGGTGATGCATTCCCCCACTCCCTGCCTCCCTCTCCTGCTTGAAACTACCAGCCCTGGTGCAAAGGCGGCACAACGGGAAGGCCATCTGTGATCAGCAACAATGTCAGCTCACGCTACCTGCAAAAGGCAGCTCTGCACCAAGGGGCAGCAAATTCAGGCATAGTAACGTCTCCTCTGTATACAGGGCATCAGCCTGGCAGAGGAGACAGGCTGTCTCTTAGCTAAATGCAAGGGAGCTCAGCAGTCAGAGCCTCCCACTTAGAGCAGCTCTAAGTCACAGGAAGAGTCCTTTCAATCCTGCACACAAGCAAAACCCTCGAGAGTGCCGATGATAGCAGCAGTTCTACAGGAGGAAACTACCAAAGCTTTGCAGCACCCATAGCCGTGCCCAGTTTTCCCCAGAGAGAATAAGACTTCCCCCTTATTATTAGAGACTAATTGAGCAGACAAGAGTGTTGATGCTGCAGGAATTACGCTACTCTGAAAGGCCTCTGTGACACTGGACTTACTTCAGAGTCTCTGCGAGGAAAAAACTCTGTTGCATGTTGTCATGGGTTGGGGTTGTGGTATAAACATCTCGGATGCCAGAGAAACCAGCTTCTACTCTACAATGTTTTTCCAGGGCCTGAGAAAGGAAAAGAGCTCTCAGTAACACACAATAGGAAGGAGTTAACTCATTAATCATCAGCAGTTCCATTACAAGTCAGCTTTACAAATCACATTCCAGGATTACAGTAGGCTCTGTCTCTCACTACGAGTGTGGTGATTACTTCAGACTCTGGGAATAAAGCTGGTTCTAATGAAATAGCAAGAGAAACACAAACCACCTAAGTTAGGTGATTGATTGACCTTGGTGTTACAGAAATAACACAACCAGATCCAAGTGGCAACTCGCTGCTTGTGGAGGCTCTTTTCCAGGGAGTAGACAAATGACAGTTGTGCCAGTGAAATGCAGCCCCTGCTAGGATGTGGGCAGGGGCTAACAGGCTACTGCATGAGCGAGAAAGAGGTGAGGGAATTTCAGGCTGGGAGGTCTTTGTGGGAAGAAGACGAGACCCAGGGCAAAGGCAGCTTTCCTGCTTCTCCCTGGCCCATTACAACCCCATGGTTCTGAGCAACCTAGATACTGCAGACAGAACATTGACTCCTTTGTGCAGAGGGTTGTTACATTAATAGCAGGTTTTGCTGTCTGCAGCACTCCTCTCCATAAACCTCCACTGTTCTCATTGACTGTTTTTAGTGTAGCCCAAAAGGGAGAAGAAAACACTCTCAATGATTAACAGACACCACACTACACTGAGCGGTTCTGTGCATTCCTGCCCCATGACTAATGTGTCTCAGTGTCCAACACGCCTGAGAGTCTGCCCTTTTCTCTCCAAAGGAAAGAGCTGTGTAAGAATCCCGCAGCCCGGAAGCATTATTCCAACCATACCTTCACAACCTCCCAGCCCCACTGCCTGTACTTGGGATCATGTGTCAGCCGCCACATGTACATGTAGCTTTCCACCACCTCTGGCCGCAGGATGTAGTAGCGCTCGCTGAGTCTGGTTGCCATGGCTTCAGTTCCAGCATCAAAGCGAAAGGCTTCGGGGCCCAGTTTGGTATCTAGACGAAAATCATACACACGCAATGATCATTTTGAGGAGAAGGAAACAGACTGTCCACGTGCTTTTATACTGCTCAGGCTGCCAATGTGTACTTAAGGCTTGTGTGAGCAGAGCAGTCGTGCTTGTCTATCAGATCAACCTCACGCTGATGCCAACAGAGGCAGCTCCACTGAGTGCACAAGCTGTGCCCACTGCCACTCCAGGCGTTGCTCATGCTGTGGTACGTGGGTACTGTCTAGATGAGGATGAAGTGTTTCTGAGGGTGGAAAAACCCACAAACTTGGACCAGATTTGAGCATGCAGAGGGCAGGCACAAAATCTACCCATGTGCTGGCACTTTTGCTGGGCTGGTATTTGCTCCTAAGAATTGCCTCACAATTATCTGTCCACCAGACTGAGCTGTTCCGCCTGCACTGCAGCAAGGAGGCTGTAAGAAGTGGTACCCGGGACCTGCAATCACTTCTGCCTTTCCTGGGGTCCACAAGCAGCCTCTTTGAGAAGGAAGGCATCGGGATGATGGGGAAGGCTTCACTGATTTCACTGGGATTTTGTAAATGACACAGTCAGAGTACCTGCGTCTTTTGGAGTTTCCCTTACATGAGAATCTCAGTCTCTTGCAAGCACTGGCTAGCACTCTGATCCCTACTTCCAACACCAACCCTCTCCTGTTCAAAAAACCGGGAAACTGAGCACAGAGGTTGGTTGTGAGGATGGTGAGGCCCTGGAACAGACTGCCCTAAGAAGTGGTAAATGCTCCATCCCTGGCAGTGTTCAAGGCCAGGCTGGATGGAGCCCTGGGCGACATGGTCAAGTGGGAGGAGTCCCTTCCCATAGCTGGGGGCTGGAACTTGATGATCTTAAGATGCTTCCTAATCCAAACCAGTCTGGGACTCTATGACTGTGATCATGCCACATGGTTTCTCTTGCTGTTCCCATGTGTCTACCACATGGCTGTATTTCAGGGAGTCATCTTCTTTCTCCAGCTATGTCGCACACCTTCCCCTGGGCATGGGGATCTGACAGTGCTGGGCCATCTGCTGAGAGCCAGGGTGACACGCACAGACATTCTCTGTAAATCAATGAGCTTGCTGAGGTGACAGCACTGTCACCAGTGTGGGCAGGTTGCTACTGTCCTTTCTATGCTGATGGGTATTGCTGAAGGTGAAAATTGGCTCCAGGCACTCACAACCAGAGGGCTGTTAGTTGGGGTGGCTTGGTTTAGTTCTGGAAGTGCTGGGGGAAAAAAGAGAGTTATTTGTGAACATTTCAGGTTAGCTTGAAATTTATTGGGCAAACGTGCTGGACAATGGCTGCCGGTATGGGCTCGCTGATGTGGTGAAGGTATGAAACAGCCTTTGGGAACAGTGTGGGTAGACAGACCTGTGCTTGACTGGGTCCTGGAAAGCAGACTGCTGCTACGCTGCCTGCAGTCTCAGAAGAGCTAGAGATGCCTACAAAGGAAGGAGTGGTGTCCAAAGCAAGCCCCTCTTGCTGAAAGCCCTGCAGGCAGAGAATAACCCAGACTGTCACTCATCACATCAGTGCTCACCCAAAGTCCTCACTGACAAGCACACTGGGTGGTGAAACTAATTTTCCAGTCTTTGGGAAACAGCAAGATTCAGCCAGCCCCTGTTCAACAGCAGGAAGGACTCCATTTGGTTTGTTCCCACCAGCAGCTGCAGGTCTCCCACACTGCTGCTGGGCTTCTCAGCTGCTCTGCTCCATCGAGTGGGATGCTTTGCAATTAATCTGTTAATCTCCCCTTTTTGTCTGCAAACGGATGTGGAAAGATAGACTCCAACTATAGTCTAGCTGGGAGAAGGCCAGTTCTGTGGCTCAGAGGTGGGACTAAGCTGAGGGTTAATTTCCCAGCTCTGCCACAGGAGCTCCCATCTGCTGTCCCTCTGCTCCAGCTGTAAACCAGACTGCTTTCTCTTCTAGATAGCCCAGAAAAGACAAGTGAAAACCACACATAGGGGTGCAAACCTCTGGCACACAAAAAGCTGAGCCTCCTAAGGCTGTAGGTGGCCCCTTACTAACACTTTCTAGGCAGCCCACAGATTTACCTGAGCGTGCATAAGACTCATGACATGTGCTTGTTATTTCTGCAGCGAGATCCATGTAATGTTGCTTCCTCTCTTCTCCAGCGTGTTCAGCTCCAAGGGCTATCATGCCCCCAGAGAAACAAGCCAGGTGGCCCATTTTGTGATCCAAGACACCACCCCTCCATTCAGCGATGTAGGTCAATCCTCCAGCTGACTTTTTGACCAAATGCTTTTCTATTGCCTAAAGGGATGAAAATCAGGATTTTGAGATACATAGTGGACTTACTAAGTAAAGTAAGTATTACCAAGTATTTACTTAGTGGAAAGGAGTGGAATAAATACCACAGAAACCCAAAGAAATTGGATCTTTTTGCCTGAAACGTTCTGATGACCAGTGTTGCCCTCCCCCCAAAAATAGAGCAGCAATTTGCTCCTTACCTCTAGTGCATCATCATACATCTTTTTAGCTTCAGAGTCTTTCTTGTCCGACATCAGCCAAGACTTGATGAGATATTCATAAAAGCTGTCCCCAAGCCCCCCAATGGAGACGTGGTCTGTAGTGGGAAAGCCAGAAGAGAACTTCAGCTTCATGATATACAATGAGCAGCTGCTTTACAAAGAACAACCAACCATGTCTTGTTTAATGCCCCTGTTCTCTCCTTCTTCTTTCCAGTTTCCTGGGGAGAGCTTGCAGCATTTCTTTTCAAAAAGCAAGAAAGGTGGAAAGTGCAATCAGAAGAAAAATGTTCTGTCATTTTACAAAGCATTAATATCCCTTACCAAAACTATTCAGAGGTCTTGCTTTGCAACTTATTTATACTGCAACTTGAAGATGCTTCCTATTTATGAAGCAATTATCATAAATCCCAGCCTCATAAACCAAAAGCAATGGCAGGTATTGCTAGATCTCTACTTATATGAAGTCACTGGGTGCTGCCTCCCTGTCTCAGCAAAGGGAAAAGCATGTTGGCTCACACAGAGGTGCCAGCAAGGGGCTGCTGTAGGGACCTCTCCATCATGCCATTTGTATTCCTGGCTCATGGTGGGACTCTGTGCCCTGGGGAAGGCTGGGCCTGTCGGCGCATTAAAATGATAAAGTCAGGTCCAAGGATGTGCACTGAATATTTCCTTCTGCAGAGACTTTCAAGGCGATCGGCTCTGAGCCCACAGAGCTGTGACCTTACAGGAGGATGCTGAAGAATTGCACTGTGAAATGGGCATGGCAGCGGCAGGATTCTGCCTGGGTGAAACGCTGCCTGCTGTGTATCTATAAGCTGTACCACAGGGGGAAAGGCAGCATCCATTCTTTCAAGCAGCCAAGTACGGCCCTTTTAGAAGAGCAAGACAAATTACCCACCCAGGACTGAACCATCCCTGCTAAGGACCAGTGTCCACCTCTTGGTGTGCATCCTCACTGCCAGTGAAGCGGATGCAGCAGGGTTTGGAGATAGCTGGTCAGATTTGTATTTTCTCTATCTCTGTACATTTATAATGTCCCGAGACTCATTCTAAATGCTAAATCTTACCAAAAGAAGAGATCAACAGCCACAACATCCTGACCTGAAGAGCAAATATTGCTGATACAGTGTGTCCAATGATCCAGGAATAATCCAAAGCCGAACAATGAAATTAGACGCATGAATTCAACAAACCAGAGGACAGACAATTTGCAAACACGGGCTGCACAGCCTGTCTTTACAGAGCAGCTCTGTGATCCTGAGCGTGTCATTCATAAAAGCACCAAAGCAGGAGCTCTCATACATAATTGTTTACCATATGCCATTAGCTTTGCCAGCATTTGCCTCCAAGGCACTGCATAATCAAATTCTTGATTTCATCAGGGGACTGTGCTTTAGTTCTCCCCAGGTAAGGATTGCACTTGGGAGAGGCACAGCACTGCCTCTTCACTGGAAGATGCGCTCATTCAGGCAGGTCAAAGATGCACCTTTAGAGACAATCACAGCAATTCCAAGAAAAACAGCTTCCTGCAAAGAGCTTTAATGATGAGAGAAAATGAGAGCCTGGCACCTACAGGAGACATCTCTGTGACAGGCAGCAGCTGCCACCCTGCTTTGGCCCTAATCTCTTTCTCACCACTGGACATGCAGAAGAGGCTGATTCAGACCACAAGGCTGTATTATGAACCACTGCTGCAAACAGCCTGCCCCATGAGCTGCCCTCACAACGTGGAGCTCTAGGAGAGCTCTCAGCACCCATGAATAGGCAGAACTAATGCTGTATCTGGAAGAACGTGCAGTGTGGCTGCCAGTTGGGAATAACCCATGGAAAATGGCACCTCAGGGTGTGGGAGATGTTTCCAAGTGGAACATACTGCAGCGACTCAGCAGAGACCAGTGCGGAGGAGCAGCTAAACTGCTTACAAAGGGATTGGATAACTTTGAACACCAATGAACGGGACAAACACAGAAGCCTATTTTCTTTCCTCATGGCACCAAGGGACAGCTCTGGTTTAATGGGACAACTGCAGCCATTCAGATGCTTTGTTGGGACACCTTTCAAGCCAAGCCCTGTCAATTACCATTAGAGGTGCTGCTGTGGCAGTGAAAGGCCAGAGCTTGCTCAGGGTTAGAGCTTCCACTCTGTCTCATACAATCGCCTGTCAGCTACAATCAGAGCCATTAGCACAGTAGTTAGAAAGGGCTCGAGCAGAGCAAACAGAGCAAGAGACACGGAACACTAGGTAACGCAACACTCAAAGAAAACTGCTTAAACAAGATAAACATAACCCAGTGACAGGTTAACAGCAGCTTCTGCAAAATACCAAAGACTTTTCTTTCCTTTGACAGAGCAAAAGGAAATCCAGCAACCAAACCAAGCAAATCCCCAACAGAGAGGTCAGAGATGTGGGACACAGCAGCAGAAGTAGCCTTTCACGTGCCTACCAGAAGGCAAGCTTCTGCCCTTTGGTGGCACAAAAAGAGAGGTACAGTCTCTTTTCTGGTTAAGGAAGGGGCTCCGTGTGTAGAGCAGGGAAGTAAATAACCTTCCCCTGGTTACACTGCTTCTACCATTTCCTTGCTCTTTTCAAGTCCTTTCCTAGTTGCTGCTCCTCTTTCATCTTAGAGCAGTATCTATTCAATGCCCGTGTCTTCACTGCTGGCCAGTGCTGGGTTCCCAACAAGAGAGAATACATACTTCTTGTACCCTTGTACCAAACTGCACCACACAGAGGTACCAAGGTAAGAGGTACACGGATGCATAGAGGAGGATGCATCCTCAGGGAATGTGAGACTTCATAAGCCCTCTGCCTCTCCTGGTGGTTCCTTACTTGCTGCAGCACACTCAGGAAGGAAATCTTACCGTGCTTCTGCTCACAGCCTTCACATGCAACTCCCAAGCAGGCCTGTGGGCTATGTGATGCCTGCAGGATGAGGCCTTAAAGAGATGTGCTGCTTTCTAATATCTGTGTGATGAACCATGTACCATTATCCTCCCCCATGCAAGAGAGGCCCTGATTCTTTCTGGAGGTGAGACACTCAGGTGGAAATAAGCCTGATGGAATAAGTGTACTATTACTATATTGCATCTTACAAATGGGGTTGTGTTATCTAATCACATGTATAACAGACTGCCTGACAAGACATTTTCTTGACGTGCTGCTCTGACAGTTACTATTGCTTCCTGAAGAGTAATGGAAAGACTGAAACGCTCCCGGCAGGACTCTGAATGCAGTGATACTTACGCTGCACCCAGTTCCCTGTTACCGGGCTGAGGAAGTTGGGATAAAGGCCCTGTGGCTTCTCAACTCTGTTCAGGACCTTGCGGATGTTCATCACCTAGGAGAGAGAAGAGACAAGAGCTCTGTTACTCCGCTGCTGAAGAAGCCAATGGTCTGCAGTGTCACTGAGAGCTCTGCAGCTCCTCAGTGCTGGGCTCTGCCGAACAAGCACAGCAGCCTGTGAGTCCTCGCACAGGCAGAGCCCTGTGACAAGGCTCTGCTGTGGGGAAGCAGCTTTGGCTCCTCAGCCCAAGCTTTGTCCAGCAACGTGGGGTTTCAGAAATGATTCTACAGACACTGCAAGGCCCAGTTCAGCAGGCAGCGGGAGCAGCTCACTGACAGTGCTGCAGAAGCAATCCTGAGGATTTGGGATCTGGGTGGAAAGATACGTGATTTTTTCTGTGTTCCAAAGGAAAGGAGTGGCGGGGATGAGTGACTCAGTACTTGAAGTCATCATGTGGTCTCTTAACGTGGTAAATTTGGGCTTTCAATTTCAATGACAGGCAGCTTCTTTAATATGCTAGAACAGCTCTAAAACCTCCCCTGGCTTCACCCCCATTAACTCCAATAGGCCTTTCCCATAAGGGACAAAGTTAAATGGTATGCAGCATAAATATTCTATTATAACCTATAGAGCAGCTAATACACTCTAAACCTTTTATCAAATTAGAGAATGTGTACACCCAAAGCTGGCTGCAGACTTAAGCTGCTGCTTCCAAGTAAGTCCTCGTGCTGCCGAGTATTTACTGGAGTTCAGCAGCGTGGCACATTAATGACATGTTTGAATACAAGACACAGATGGACTTTACTCCTGCTAAAGTACCAGTCCCAAGCTGCAAGTTAATGGGTTAACCTGCTCCTCTCAAGCAGTTTCCCAGGGGATGGGCTGATGGAGCCCACACCATCCTCTGTGTTCTCTCAGAGGCTGTCAGTATGAAGGCGATGACACGTCCTGTGGCACACAGCAGGCACACTCTGCTCAGCAGGCTCCTGTAGAAAGGTTCTGCCCTTACCCCTCCCTGGGCTTATGAGGTTGGGGACAAAGGCCTGACCCTAGCTCAAAATGCCACAGTTTGGCTCTCGAACATGGATCCAATTCTAGTTTTTAACAGAGCATCTTCTCGCCCTTGTGATTCCAGTGCCCATCTTCTTCCCCCACCCTTCACTGCCTTCGCATAGGTTTTCTTTCCATATCACTGTTTCCTTTACTGGTCTTTCCTCAGCTCGCCCCTTCCTCTGAGCAGCCTGTCACTATCACTGTCCTCAGGAATCTCCCGCCTGTCTCCTGTATTTCAAATCACCAGTCATTTATCTCCCCTGCAGAGTTCCCTTGGGTTCCAGCTTTCCCTCACCCTCTGCTTTCCTCTCCTGCTCACCCCTCTGTGACATTCCTCTTGCTTACCCCACCCTTCCTGCTTTCCATACACTCCATCCTATTCTCCCTTTTGGTCTCCTAGCTTCTTCCTTCTCTTTCTTCCTGTCTCTTCTTCACATTCTCTTCTTGTTTCACAACTGACAGATCTGCACTGGGCATTTCCTAGAAAAGTCACATTTTGAGCTTTTCATTGGCATTCCCAGAACCACTGCCTGTTTTCAGCCCACTCTGGACAGGCCCCATTTCCTTTGGGCTCATGGGGGCATTTGGATTCTAACCGGAACAGTTTGTCTCCCTCAAAGCTGGTTCCTCAGGGACGTGCAGCACAAGGCAATGGCTCGCTGGTATCCAGCAGTATATTTATTAAGTCTCTCTCACATGCACTACAAGATCACTTGTGGAAAAAAAAAGCTCAAGGTAATGTATAATATTAATAGATTTTCAGTTACAAGTTCCACAAAAGGAATCCAATATGTCAACTGTCAGGCCTTGCCTACATGAGAAACCTCAGCAGAACTCTTGCTGGCTGGAGCGTACATTTAATGCCTATTTAGAGTGAAGAGGTCTGCAAGTACAAGGCACTACTATTAGGATATCAGAATTAACAATTATCCTCGCAGTCTCTCTCATCTGTTCATCCAGCAGATGGTTTCATTTGGGCTGTGTCCTTGTCTGAGTGAGTTTTTGCTACAACTTCACACAGAGGAAGAGACATCTCTGTCTCCCCAGGGGCTGCAAGTGATGGAAAGGCAGGCAAAGGAGCTACAGCAAATGGAAACAGCCAAAGGAAGCACTGGGGCAGCTGCCTTCCAAGGCCTGTTGGTGTGGCAGGATGTCCAACAGGAGCTCACTGGCTCCTTCTCAGAGATGCTCTGAGGCCTGGAGACAGGTTTCTGAACCCGTGTGCCACTCTGGAACTTTCTACCTCTATTGGTACTGAGGAGAAGGAACACGTTGCTGTCATGTCATCTGCTGCAGGCAGACCACACTGCTGCTCTGCTCCAGCACGACCCCAGCACTATAAAGAGACCAATTCCCTGAAGACCAAGTTGGGAAGTACTTGCCTTTTCTGCAAACACAGGGTTGCCAGAGAGCTCCGAGAGGTGCAGAAATTCCAAGTGCAAAGTACCGAATTCGGCCAAGATGCTGCTTCCAGCAGATGCCCAACCCCAGCTCCAACTCATGCCACTGCAGGGAGAGCAAACAGAACCTTCACTGCCAGGAAAAACGGCCTGAGGTCCCCCCAGCACAGACCTGCCTTTGCTATGTGCCTGCAGCGTGTACCACATCCCAGCAGGGGCTATGGGAAGGACATACACACATTTTTAGGACTCGGAAGTGAAGTGGTTTGTTTTTCCTATCTCTGTTTGCAGCTGACACCGATGAGGGAACAGGTTTCCAGTGACGGGGAGGGTAGCACTAGATGGCACCTGAAAAGTGTCGGGAAAAGGGTTTGTGCTGTTTACAGGAGGCCAAAACTAATGGTCTTTCTGAGGGGGGAAAAAAAAGCTTCCCCTCCATGTGATCTATGGAAAACCATTTCAGGTTCAGAGCTGTTTGTTTCGCCTCCAGACAAAAAAAAGCCATTAGATCAGCAATATGTTCACACTGTTTCCAATTGCTCAGTCACTGCCAAACATCAGCCTTCCTGTGAAATGTCAGGAGGCTGCAGCACCAGCTTTTCATTTGAAAACACAGTATGCAGCTGAAACGGGTACCCAGGAACATCGAGTGCCTATGGCACAAACCTCCCCATGCAGCCTTCAGCCTGCCCAGGCTGATGCTGGCTTTGATATCACATCGGACACAACCTGGCAGCCACTGGGGGTGTGAAACCATCCCACCATGTTCTATCTAAAGGAGTCAATTACTTTTCCTTTATTTACTGCCCTGAAGGGACACTGCTACAAACCATTTCACAAACAGAAGCTGCCTTCTGAGCTGGGTAAGACAGGCAAGACCTGGAAGCTGCTGCTGTATCATGGGGTTGTATCATCTCCTTCCCTCACAGAGCTCCAAAGCCAAATCAAGAGAGAGACCAGGAGAGGATGATGAATAAACATCTGGAGGTGCAGAGGGTTTAAGGGAAGGAAAGCAGGGATCATGGACCCAGAATGGGAGGCATCAGGAGAGCAATCACAGGGCAGCAATACATAGGCAGGGAGCACGGAGCAGCAGCCTGGGAAGACAATGCACTCCAGGACCTGTCAGACAGCAGGATGGAAAACAAGCCTGTGTGAGATGATATAGTGCCTGTGTGAAAACAGGAGGCCATAGGGAAGCACATCAACGGAAAGGGGGCACAAGAGGAAAAGGTGGCGTGAAGTGACAGGAAGAGATAAAGGCAGTTAGCTATGGGAAGAGCTGGGGGCTTGGGGTACTTGGGACCTCAAAAACGTCTAGGAATTGACTTAATACCAGCTTCTGCTTGCTTCAAATATCTGGATGCCATCTTCACACCTCCCCCCCCCCCCGGCTAACACCACCAAAACCTACACATGCTGCAAGGATCCCCTCCTGGGCTGACGAGGTCTCTCTGGAATTAGCACATCCTTGCGAAAGTAGAACTGGAGAGAAAATTCCTTCTGGGCTTTGGTTCCATCCCAACATTGGGGTCAGTGTGCTTGCACACACCACCTCGCTCTCCTCTGCTTCTACCTCCACACACAATCTCACACTGAGTAACTCCCTGCTCCACTTCACAGCCTTTGGCTGTTCATCATGTGCCTGCAGTAGTCAGACTACAGATTAGTAGTAGCAGTCAGTAGAAACAGTCAGACTGCTTCATCCTTGCTCCTGACCAATTGATCCTCTGAGCCCTCAGAGCAGTTTCATGGCCCTGAAACCAGGGATTAAGCCAGTAACAGGGGTTCTGACAGAGGGCTCAGCGCTGCTTTGCTTTGCTCTTAGTCAAGGTCATCAGTAAACCATTTTGGGAATGCCCAGGTGGGCCCAGTCTGTTTCGATTGTCTCCACAAAGGGCAGGGGAGGTTTGGCATTTCTGTGAGAAGTTACTCAGTGCCACGGAGTCTTCATCGGCCACAGAGGAAGCAGAAAGTCTCTTCTGTGAGAAGCAGCAACTAAAGTGGCTGCGGTGGCTCCGTTTTTCACCATACTCACGTGCAGATGAGACAACTGAAGGGCGTCAGTGACACCCGAGCCATGGAGCAGCTTGAGTCAAACACCTGCAAGTCCTGCACTTCACAGAGACACGAACCCGAGAGCCGGGCTAAGAGGTGAATAATGATTTTCATGGCTGCTGCTTGGAGTTTTGCAAGAGGTGAGGATGAAAGGCTTTTGTTAACCCACATTTCCAACTGCCTCTGTTTCAGCTGCAGCTTTTACCTGGGGGGATTTGTGTGGCAGCATCAAAAGGATCCAATGAGCCCTCGCTGGCAGGGAATGCTGTCTGCTGGCAAGGAGAGGCTGGCAGTCCAGCTGCCTCGTGTGCCTCAGTCAGGGACCTCCAGCAAGGTATCTGACCCAAAGCTCCCCTCCAGCATGACACCACCACCCACCTGACATGAAACGTTCTGGCTTTAAGTGAAGGAGAATGGCTGAGTGCTGGCAGCAAGGAGGAAACTGGAGGATCTGTAGAGTTCCCTCCTTTCTAGCACCAAACCTGTCAGCCAGTCCCAGACAGTTCCTTTCCCAAGCTTTCCAACCATGGATAAGTTCACACACATCTAGTTGGGCGCTCTGCAAAGATAGAGCTGTGTGCATGCTAGGTGCGGATGACAAATAACCTTCCAAAGCAGATGAGAGGGAGGAAAATGCTATTGCAGCAGGGAGCCCTGCCAAGAGGTACAGGAGGAAACTGTGGAGAGCCCCAGATGACTGAAACACAGCTGGGTTTAACTTGAGTCACCTGCAATCTCTGCCAAGGCACCTCTCGGCTTTGAGTTGGCAAAACAAATGACCTCGAAGAATGTGCACTAGAGAGGGGCACCTCTGAGGAGCTGCTGCTGTTCCTGCCTGAATCCTGGTCTTTTACAAGCATTCACAAACAAAACGACATGTTGGGAAGGACGCGAGCCTTGCCTGCCCAGATTTATGACGCCACGTGGGATACCCGTGGGGGTGTTAAAAGCTGGCAGAAGTTTCTCTCCCAGTTCCAAAGCTTTGCTCTTGAAGACCTGTTGAAAGAAGAAGAGAGGACTCATATCAGACGGGCTGCTTGTGAGTACAACTCAGGCTGGATTCTTTCAGATGCAGTTTTTCACATGCACCATTATAAAACCTCAGCCTGCTGCACTGTAAGGATCTGCTGCTTCAGGTACGCTGCTGCTCTCGTTCCACCGCACGACAGACCCAAATCTTGCTGAACTTTGGTATCTACCTCAATGTCCTCCAAAAATCCCCTCGAGAGCAGGCCCAGGCCCTGCCAAACCCTCAGCCTGGATGAGTGCATTCAGAGCTGCAGAGCTCAGAACGCCCCAATGCCTCAGCAGCAGACTTCTGGGATCGGAACTCATCCAAAGAGGACTCTTTGGGGACAAAGTCCTCCCTTTTCCCAAGGTGGCCGAGCACACAGGGAGGTGCAATGACAGAATCAACCTGTCTAGGGTGCAGCATTGTTGGATTTACAACACGGGTTTGCTGAGCTTGCATCATCTCCTGTTGGAAAAAACATGGTTTCCAACAGTCTTTTACTTGCAACTCTCTTCCAGGAAGGATTCATGGCTTCATGGCTAAGCTGCTCCTTTTCCATTTGTGATGTCTCAGTTTTGGGCTTTCAAATCAAGTTATAGCTTACAGTGGCTTGCAGCACAAAGCCACCACACAATTATTTTGGGACAAACTGATATAAGCACTAATCTTTGCTCCAGAGATTAGTTCTGATCAAGGGAAGCCTGTAAGTGACTCAGGAGATAAAGCCCCCCCCATTCCAGCCTGAGCTGTCACAGCAGCTCACAGAAAGCAGGAATTTATTGCTCTACAAATACAGCACTGAGGAAATCCGAGCTCTCCCGTGGCCCTGCAGACCTCAGACACTGCCAAGGAGACGGGGGTTTGGTTCAGAAGGGAAAGCAACAGAGTGGGACGTGAGTTTTGCCCTTCAGTCTGGTGACACCGAGTGGGAATATGTCATGCACTGCCCTAGCTGCTGAGCATCACTGCTGACTGCATCTCAAGAGGTCACTGCTGGAGTTCTGTGGTTTAATGCTGTTTCTTTTTGCTCTGTTGATCTGAAGCCTGTTGAAGTTGTGACCAAGACAAGCCCTGAGTTGGGCCACTGAATCTTTGAGAGTTTTCCCTGGAGGGAAATCACAGAAAGAAGTCATTCCTGGAGCTCATTTAAAATGCAACGAAAGTGAACGCTGCTCCCTTGATTCCACGGATCAGTGATGAGCCATCCCCTCCTATTAAGGTGGACAACACCCAGCCACGCTCAGTGTTTGGCATAGGAGCTAAGCTCTCATTTAAGAGCCAGTCTTGCAGTTCCTTCACTCACAAAACTCCCCCTTGAATCAGAGTTTCTGCTTGCCTAAGACTTCCAGAGCAAAGGAATAATCTCTTCCTCTCCCTACAGCCAGCTGTAGAATTCCAGGCCAGGCACATTATATAAGATTATGGCATTAAGCCCTGGCCTCTGCAGGCTGGAGAGAAAGAAGGGAAATGGAAGTGAGAGCCTCGTGCTCCAGCCAGAATGGGAGCATCCACTGCAGGGCTGCTTCACTATGATGGGTCTGTGACACCCACAGCTTCTGGGTAAGGGAACACTGTGTGTTGCTGCAGCACTCTGTTGGCAAGATGCAGGTCCCTTCCCTGTAGCCCAGGGCACTCTGACTTAGGAATTACTGCTGGAGAGGGACTGTCCAAGCAGAGTTTGGAGCACTTGCCACTACGCAGTTGCCCTCCTTAGTCTGAGGCAGAATCTGGAAGGATGCTTGATGAAATCTTGCCTATGTTTAGAATTCAAAGGGACAAGGACAAAGATAATGATCACTGCAAACGGCATTTCACCAGGGAACACTGTATCCAGCTGAAAACGGGTCTGGCTGGAATTGCCCACAGGAGAACAGATTTGCCAATGAACCATGCATGGTGTGTGCAAGGTAATTATGTGAGACAATTAAAAGAACATTAGTGGCATATTGGTATTGAGAAAAACGACAGGTTTGGCCTGTTCTCATGGAGGGATTATGATGCTCAGAAAGAGCTGCTGAAGAACCCCCTCAGTTCATTACTGGTGACTGTGTGAGACATGCAGAGCTGTAGAAACAAACCTCTTCTCCAGTTAAGTAGTATGTGGCCAACAGTCCTCCAACATAGCGGATGTTCACCTCAAACAAGGATGCTTCTCCATTCTGAAAATACATAATGATAGACTTGACTGCAAAGTCTGCACACACAAATGGCAGCTAAGGGGAACAGACTGTAGCAGATAATTAAAGTCTCCCAGCCCTCACCCACAGTGAAACACAGCTTTTTGTCCAAGATCTCACAGCACTTTATTTGCTCTACAGTGACACATGGAGCTTGAAGGGAAGAGAAAGACCCAAACTGCCTATTTATCCCCAGCTGACAGTAAGTCAATCAGAGCAGGTGTATTGTCCATCCATCCAACCCTGACTTGGGTTATGCCTTGCAGAAAGCTGTGAGTTAGTTCAGGGCAAAAATCTGCCTCTTGAAATGGTTCATTTGAAGAGAAAATTGTGCAGCTACATGGAAAATGACTTCCTGCATTTCCCTGTGAAGAGGGCACTGAACAGACAGGCCTGATGAACTGCCTGCAATTGGCAGGTATTTTCTGTCACTCCAGAACTCACCCATCTGCGGGCTGCGAGAGGACCACAGCCTGCAGGGAGCCGGTGGCAGGCACGCTGACAGAGACAACCTGCGTGGTGCCCATGTGCCACCACCACCCGCAGCAGATACACGTGGATACGTTCCCCTGACTCACTCCAAACACGCTCACCTGGAACACGTTCTGCTCTACCTACTCAGCTGATGAGCAGCCAACGTCAAAATGATTGCATGCAAAATGTACTGTAGAAAACAAGGTGCTTCTGGCTGTTGAATCTGCATGATAAATGATTCCTACCCTCACGTGTATAGAGCCAAACCCCAGAAAGATCTTCCAACACAGCAACAAAAAGGCACCCACACCTCTGCGCTAGCCTGCCCTTTCCAAATACCTGCAGGTTACAGAGCAGAGCAAGCGCTTCCTTCAGACGATGACTGAAACTGCGCGAGCCATCACAGCACCCAGGTTCTACTGGAGCCTGTGGGCGCTGGAGCCCCATTTCTGGACTATCAGTGCTCCCTGTACAGAGCCAATCTTTAATTAATTTCCCTCCTCTCCCCCTCTGCTGTGCTGCCTGACTCCACCGATCAATCCAGAGCATTCACTCTTGTCTTCGCAGATCAATCTATTCTGCAGGCCGAGATTAAAAGCTTTTATGAAATCCAGATAAATTATCTCCCAGTTGATTTTGTCCCTTGTTTATTGATTCAGTAACGTACCGAAAGCATTCACCAGATTTATCAGATGTGGTCTTCCTTTTATGAATACTTGAATGTCAGTCATGCCCTCCTACATGATGCTTTCTATGAAGCAGCTGCATGCATTGTTTCAATGGGCAGAACCACTTTGCACAACAGACAACGGGGCTGGCATTAAAAACCTCTAAGTTTAAACTGTGCTCTGGTTTTAACATTCTCCATATGCCCCTGACAAGGTCCCATTAGCTCTCCCATGAGAACCAGGAGAGCTGGCTTGGAGACAACAGTCTATGCCAAGGGGCCCCGTCCACAAAGTGAGATAAAGGACAGCATCCTTCATCTGACAGCACTGTGCTGCATCCAGAGGCCCAGCAGGTCTAACAGGAGAGCTGGGAAGTGGCTAGGACAGGGGCCCAGAGAGTGATGCCCTTCCTTCCAAATCCAGGCACTTGTACCAACAGCTCCATGTCCTTCTTATGCTGAAGACATCAGAACTGCAGACAGTGCTCCAAGTGCAGAGACCTGTGGAGTTTGGACACTTGTGGAGACGCTGCACGTTGCTGTGCGCACAGCACTGACGTACCCACAAAGCCCCCATCAATGAGATCAGCGTTTTCCATCTTAATCTATAGAATGTGAAAGGAAAACTTGTCTTACCACAAGCAGACATCTAACTGAGATGAAACAGAACTTGTTCTTTGATGAATAAACTTCCTTGGAGTACCAAGTAACTACAGCTGCCTTTTAACCCAGACCAAAACACAAGAAACACGGAATCTCATTTCCAGGTAGACACTGGGAGCCTGATCTGGCGGCCCCTGGCCTGAAGCCTGTGTCATGTATATGCAGAAGAGTCATGACAGTGGTTTCTTCCCCCCCAGACTTCACAGTTCCCCTCCCCAGATGACTCTGAGGATGCTGTGATCAGAAGTGACCAAATACACAGAATTCCGGTGGCAGGGACAGGCATTCCCAGGAGCTGACTCACCACATTCAGGTCAAAGTTCTTCTCCACCCACTTCTTTGCTTCTTGGAATTCCTCCTCGAGTTCCATGATGTACAGAGTATCTAAGGCATCTACCACTGTAGCTCCTCGAAGGCCTCCTGCATTGCAAACATAACAGTGTGATGAAGCCCCATCCATGCAGCGTGCTTTAGCTCTACATCAATCTGCAGGAGCGGGACAGGCAGCAGCTTCCAGTCCCAGTCTGGGGATGTCTGGATGGGATCCAGACTGGCTGTGGATAACAGGACTAGTGAGCTCTGCTGTCCAAAACAGGCTGCTTTGGAGAGGCCCAATTTCCAAGGCCTGGCACCTCTGAAAGAATACCCCCAAGGAAGAGCTCGAGGTCCACAATTCAAGCCACCCGTCACGCTGCCAGCCTTGGCCTTGCTTCCCAGTCTTGTCTACACCAAAGTGGTTTGGCAATTCCACCTCTACTCTTTGTTCAGCTGTAAACCCGAAGTCTGCCTCTTTCTAACCCAGTTACAAACATAGCTGTGAGAATTGTGCTTTTATTGTGCAGGACCATCCAAGACGGGACTTGGGTCATTCTGCCCTGATGCAGTGTTTGTTATTGGAGGTGCATGCCATGACCCAGGGTCACCAGTGCATCACAGAACACAGCCTCAGCAGCAGCACAGACCAGGAACTAACCTCAATGGATCTTCAGCAGGGAGTGGGTGGCCTCAGGGACAGTTCCCTTCCTCTGGCTGGCACAGCAGTCCCTAGGAGCACACTCACCATCCTCCAGCAGATGGCAATGGGACACATGCAGATGAAGCAAATGCCAACCAAGAACTTGGACCATTGATGTAAAACAACTGCATGCCAAGCATTGTCTTACACAGACGGGCTGCAGGAGAACTTCCAGAGAGACAGAATGATGTGGCATGGCACAGCGTGCCAAGAAAACTACACTGGCTGTGGAGACAGTCAATCTTATGGCAGTTGAGGTTAAGTGAGACATGTTGACGACCCTGGGTTTGGAACATCTCAGTGCTAGAGTTTTATCTCTGTTGGCATTCCCTAGCAAAGGGTAGGGAAGCACATTGTGCCTCAAACCCCTCTGTGCTTTAATTACAAAGGCCATTGCTTTCCCGGCCAACTGTGCAAACACCAATGTTCACGTGGAGGATCCCAGTTTGGAATCATCAGTCATCCCTCCGCACATGTAACGCACCAGGGCCACAGCGTGAAGCTGCCTCTGTGTTGCTGTGACAGGCAGCACGTGCGGGCCCACACACACAGCTCCTTTGCAGCCACGTTCCTACCACCCCCTGACAGCCGGAGCTGAGTCTCTTAGAAATCACTTGGATGAGGTTCAGGTTTCATTTCTTGAAGGGGCTCTGTCCCCATCATCTCCCCTCCCACTGTAACCACAAAGCCTCACACACACCGCTCATGCCCTGGGGTTTCCTGAGACATGACTGTATTTGCTGCAGGCCAGTTCCTTCTGCTCACGAACAGGCTTTAAAACACTACCCCAAATTCCCCCAGCTTTCCCAGCCTTTCACTGCATGCTCACTGCTATAATACCTTCTGTGTTGCTTCAATTCCAGTTCTGCTTGAGAGGGAAAACCCGACCAGATGCACTGTCAAGGAACTACTGCAGAGGCGAGAGGAAGGCAAAGGCGAGTCACGAACCTTTGGACTTTGGTCTTTTCTTATTAAGGGAAACAAGCAACTGTGGATACTTTTCCTGTAGCAGAAGTGCTGAGATCCACTGGTTTCCTGCAGGGCTCAGGTTTGCTTTCAGCACTCCTCTCCATAAGGAAGGCATCCTGCCTGATTTTGTTGATGTTACAAGATTGCAGTTTTGACGCTTTTCAGCCAGGCAGCACATCATTGCTTTAATAAAAAGCCAACCAAGACTTCAGCGCTCAGCTACAGATTGCTGCCTTTCGGACGCTGTCTGCATCAAAAACAGGGGCTGTGGAAAAAGGATGAGGGAGCAGAGACAGCTTCTAGAAATCCATTTATTCCTACAGCCTTGCAAAATGAGCGTCTAACTGGAGCTATCTCCGAGTGCGCAATAGATGGAGTCAAACAGCCACTAGATCAACTGGTGGGCTCTAAAACGCAGCTGAGCTCCTATTTGTATATCATGTTTTCCACAAGCAGTGACCATGAAGAACAACATAATCACAGCCAGAGCTGCTTTTATCAACCTTAATGATTCTTCAATATTAATGATTATGTGAGTTTTATACACATTCCTATTAGCAGGGAGAGGTACCAGCTCACAGCAAGGCAGGCACAACAGGTTCAAAAGAGAAGGAATACAATGCCACCTGAGCACAGCCCATCGCTGTGATATTCTGTGAGGAACACCAACAGGCTCCATTGCATTTCATGACCTAACCCACAAAGCCTTTCGTAATATGCAGAGAGACAAGGAGAAAGGTTGGATTTGCTCAAACTGAGCAAAGAGACAAGTTTCTATGATGATTAATTGAAGTGAAAAATATTGCTTGAATTGAGGAAGCCTGTTATGTTTTTAGCAAGTAAGTCCGTTAAATACAGGAACTGCACTGGGGATTAGGAACATGCTCACTAAAGCATAGCTTGGAGTTGCGTAGCTTCCCTCCCCTGTGTTTGACACTGTGGAAGGCAAACCTTGCTTCCCTGCTGGGCTGTCTTTGTGCCATTTCAAACATTTGTTTAAAACACTCCCCTGAACACCGGCTCTGTGAAGAACCGCGGGCTGCGTGCTCGGTACAAGGGTCTTGTTGATGTTTCCTTTCTTCTGCATCAGCTTTGAAGCAACTGCAAACTGCATGGCTGCCATCTTCCTGCAGCTAACGGTGCCTATGGCAATAGCAAGGGCCACCACGGCAGCTTCAGCCGTCATGGGAATGACAGAAAAGAACCTCCTTCCCCTCCACAACCATGCAGAGAGCAAACCAGGCATCAGGACCTCACTGCTTTCTCTCTGGTACTTGCCAGGACAGAGGATGTAGAGGAAAGATCCTGACTCTCCTGTGCATGCTGGCACGTTAATTCCTCACTACGGGAGCATCTTCCTCCCTTCCAGCTCAGACTTCGCTCCATCACATCAGGACAGAGCTCATGATACAATGTCCAATGGCTCTAATTATACTCAGCTGTCAAAAGATGGTGCTATACATATCGTAGCATGTTTATTACAATGTATAGGCACCACTTACAAAGGTGGTGATATTTGCTTGACATGCTGCTTATTTTGAGAGACGTTAAAAAATAATCACCTTTCCAGATCTGCACGTTGTAATGTGAGGAATATAATCAAAGGGGAAGGAGCTTCAGAAGGAAACGGAATCAAAACCCACTCTGTCACTTTTGACTCTTGCTGCCACTCCCCACTCTAAATTACAGGTTTCAGCCTCATTGTACTCTCTTAGAGGGAGTCTTAAAGTAGAAACCATGGAAGTCTCAAAAGAAACCCTTCTGGAAGTACCCAGCAATGGTAGCAATGACTTAAGCAGCATTCCATGTCTGAGATTCTGCCTGTCTCCACAGATCTAAGGCCCTGTGTGCTATAATCCTGCTGCAAAACTGGCTTGGGATGGAGATACATCTTGACCAGGAGAGGCGAGGTCACTTCACCAATGGCCAAAAGGGAAGGACACTGCTCTGGAATCCACACCAGCTCCCACACTGCCCAGTGAGAGCCCACAGCCATCCTGGATGGGAAGGTGGAACCCTGCACTGGGAGTGGTGGGAAGAACTGGGACCTCAGGCACAACACAGGGGCTGTCCAGGGGCATCTCTAACTGGAGGACTTCATGGCAGCTCTTGTGACAGCAAGCAGCAGGGCCTGCAGTTTCAGCCCGGAGGGAGCAGCAGAACACCAGAAGAAGTGGCTCATGGTAGCAATACAAAGGTTCATCTTTTCTTGAGCTGAAGGAGGTCCTGTACCACCCCGTCCAAGCCACAAGTGTATTTGCTCTTTTGTGCATAAGAATGGAGACATCCACGCTGGCAACAAGGCTGCTCTGTTCCTACTTCCACCCACCCAGAGGAATGAGCATCCACCCGCTCGCTTGTGAACGCTGCCACGGAAATCACCAACAAACATCCCATTAACTGCTGCTTGTGAAAGGTGCTGAATGGAGCACTCCACAGGGAGGAGGTGGCCCTGAACACACACCATTCCCCACAGCCTCAGTGGGAATGGGCTTTAATGCTTGTCTGGAGGAGCAAGACCATTCAAGCAACTCAGTCTCAAGGTGACCTTCATGGGAATTAATGGTAGTGCTATCTCTAAAGAACACAGATGAAGACTGGCCACGAAGTGACAGGTTTGGGGTGCTGATCACAACCTGAATGAGGATTGTCAAGGGTGAAAACCTCCATATGAGGTGAGTGGAGAACCTCCGAGTAGCGAATAGGGCCCCTCTGCACCTGAATCACAGCCCTGGTCTCCTCCGGCATCCCACAGGCCTGTGCCTGGAGGAGAAAAGAGAACAGCTTTCTTCTCAGCATATAGTTTAAAGGGAGGCCATGAGGGCTGATCAAAGGTGGAGAATACCTGCCCTACCTCCTGTCAAACATGGAAGGGCTAATTAAGACTTGAAAAGCACTTGCAAAGCACCAAGCAGGGACTAAGTACAACTGCGGAACAATCGCAACTGCAGCTACACCTTTTAGCTACCATTATCTGCAAATCAAACCCAACAATTTAGGCAGAAACAGGCCAATCAAACCCACCAGCAATAGAAACTGCATGCTTGATCCGTAGGCAAGCAATAAGAGTTTACATCTGACTTGCTGAAGCTTTCATGAGCCACATATGAATTCAACTGATGTGAGCGGATGCAAAGTGTTCATGTTTACAGCCCAGGCTTGCTTCCATAGCACGGGGTGCCCACGTGTTGTATCAGGCTAAAACATCGCACCAGGCGTTGCTCACACAGCACAGTCGAGCTCCTCCTTTAGAAATGGCCCGAAGGACAGGATTGCATTCTTTAGGAAGATGATCTGCAGAGCAAAAGACAAAGTCTTCACCCTGAAGAACTGCCTTTTATCAGGAGACTGTGACATTAGCCTGGGTTTAGGTCTCCTTCAGTCTCTGTGGGAGATACACACAACAGGAGACAGTTTATGTCAGAGAAACTTTTCCAATGGCTTCTTGCAGCCAAGGTCAAGACCTTCAGCTTGAAAGGACCTCTGCCTCCACCCTCTGCACCCTGCGGGCAGACAGGAGCAAGCTGAGATGCACAGTCCTGGGCACACTTCATTACGTGACCGAGGAGTGAGCAGGGGCTGAAGGAAAGCACAATAATTAGGAAAGAGGGACAGAACCAGGCTATGAAGACACTAAAATGAAACACAAAGAGGCTGCAGAGCACTTGCAAGAGCATCCAGGATACTTCCAATAGCACCAGAAGATAACTTGTGGTTTTTTGCTGTGCTCAGAAAATGGTTTGTTTTCCTCTGCTTTGCTCCTGCTCTTATCAGCTCAAACTGCCAAATTGCTACCAGGAACAGAGGAAACCTCTCCACCTTCCAGCCTCATGCCATCCCTTCAGCTGATAGAGTCCAAACAAAGCCTCATCACATTCCTTCCAGTGGGAACACGGCCTGGGGTCCGTAGGCTGCTCTAATGAGGTGTCAGTGACTCACTGACAAGAGAAGAGACAATAGTCAGGCAACAGAGTGACTCACTGATAACAAGGCATGATTCCTTTACCTCGGCCCTACCTCGAGAGGGTTTGCATTAAGTAGGATGCAGAAGAACAAGCCCAAAGAGAAGGGGCAGCCAGTCCAGCAGCTTGCATTCCACTCCGGAATCTCATAGACCACCCCTGTACCATGCTCCCTGCACCAGCTCGCACAGTTGACCAAGACCTTGTTCTTCCTTCTGCCCTTTATGGTATCCACAGGCTGAGGACCTACCTGTTCAAGTCCTTTTGCTCCCAGATGTAGCACACAGACCTGCAACTGCTTCTTCCAATGACTAAACAAGGGGCCCAACCCCAGGACATGTTCAGCCTCCATAGCTTAGCAAACGCTGGAATTTCTAGACCAAGTGGAGCAGCTGTGATGGGAGGGACAGAGAAAGTCGCCTTCCATCACTCCCTTCTTCCCAAAATAGCCAACTGGGAGTATCACAGGCCAGAAATGAGACTTGAAGGGCTCCCAGCTGCAAGTCTGCCCCTTGAGAGTCTTTAAAAAGGCTGCAGAAGCGACGCTTCAGCAATGGGTAGCTGAGAGTGGGGTCTTTAATAGCATTCTTCACCAGGAAGGGGAAATGCCTTTTACCAGTTGCTTTGCCCAGCTCCCACAGCCACTCGGATCCTGGGCAGCCACCAAACACGATGGCTTTCAGGACCTCAAGTGTGGCCACCCTGCTGCAAAGCTAAACCAGCTCCTACACCACCTGCAATGAGGCTGGCTCCCTGCCTCAAATCCCACCAGCTCTGCAAGCTAGGTCCAAGGAATATCGATGGATTGAGTGTGTGCCTACAGCCACTGCCTGTGCAACACTGGACATGGTGCAAGGATTCCTCACAGCAGCTTAGAGCACCTGAAGGGGGCTACAAGGATGCTGGAGAGGGACTCTTCATCAGTGACTGTAGCGATAAGACAAAGGGTGATGCGTTCAAACTGAAAGAGGGGAAGTTCAGGTTGGATGTAAGGCAGAAGCTCTTCCCTGTGAGGGTGCTGAGGCGCTCCCACAGGGTGCCCAGAGAAGCTGTGGCTGCCCCATCCCTGGCAATGTTCAAAGCCAGGCTGAACAGAACAGGCTGAACCTTGGGTGACAAGGTCTAGTGTGAGGCACCCCTGCCCATAGCAGGGAGTTGGAACCAGATGATCCTCAGGTCCTTTCCAACCCAAACCATTCTATGATTCCCAAGCAGCTGCAGATGGAAGCATCTTCCCCAGCTTTTTAACACATCTCCCTGACGGTAGGATTTAGCTCAAATAAAATCCTACTTTGTGCCATATCACCTGCATTTAGAGAGCCCCATAGCCCTGCTATTGCTGTTACCTGCTGCTATGAATCCTCAGCCACAGAGATGGATGGAAGCCCAACCTAACCTCACCAACACAACTATTCAGGCAGTGCCAAAGCACTAGGGTAAAGAGGTTAAGCAATGTCATCTCTGATGTCATGGAGACTAAGCCCCAGGGGGCCTGGCCCTGCCATTTGGCAAACGACCCTTTAGGAAGTTTCTCAGTGAACAGAAACCAAATCCTTCATTTTCAACAAAGCCATTTAAAGAATCTGTAGGGTAACGCACTGTGCCAATGCTTCAGATGAACAGCGCAAGTCATTAGGAAGCTATCATACTTTATCTTGCATACAGCGGGCCTGTTTATATGCTACAGAGCAGAGAGTTTCAAATAGCTTTCTCTGCAAACTTTAATAACCAAGTTTACAATTGAAAGGCAGGAGTGAAAGGGGGAGGAATTTAGATCAGCGCAATGTAAACCTAGATCAAAAATGAAAGGTCTTGACTCCCACTGCTCTGATGTCAGATCGTATTTGTCAAAACAGAAATTAGAGCTGAAATCTTGTTTGGAATAAAAATGAGGAGGCAGTTTCCATGAAACACGAACAACTTGGGAACTGCGGATGCACAAAAGGCTCCGGTCGTTACCGCTGTTTATCTTTGCCTCTTGGGGTGCAGGCGACGCAGGGCAAAACACGACCCGAAAACACTGCGATCCCTTCTGGTTATGATGGCACCGATGGCTTCAAACGCTGGGACCGGCTTTGATAAGAACCAGCGCCTTGTTAGAACAGTTTGGAAAGCGACCACCTCTGAGCGCTGCTTTTCTTGTTCCTTTGGTCCCTTTTTTTCATTGACAGCGGTTGGAGACCTGAGTGAATTTGACATTTATCCAGAGATCTGTGCAAGACGCCTGGGAGCTGCCTGGGATCACGTCACCAGACACTCTGCTGGTGGCTCTCTGTCCCATTCCTTATCTCGGCACAAAGAAAACTGAAAACCACTGCACAGCTTCTTGGACAACTTGCTTTGCAGAGAAGATTTGCCAGTGCTCTCTGCAGAGTGCTCTGGGTCAGGCAGAACAAGCAGTTGGGATCCGGAACTCCTTAGACAGGCTCCAGGTTTAGGCCAGCCTTCCCTGCCTGCTCGGGCCCTACTTTCTTCTGCCAGCAAAGTAACGGGATGCATTTGCCTTCAAGTTTAGAAAGAGTTTAGATAAATATAACGTGGTGGTTAGAGAAATAAAGAAATTTAAAACCCCACATTCAGCAGAAGGGCTGCATCTGCTGACCAAAGTTTAAGTCTGTTCTACTGAGTCCCAGTACAGCAAGACAAGAAACAAGAGTCAACAGGCAGTGAGGCACACGCTGCCCCTCTGACACTAAGGGAACAGTCCCTCATGTGCTGGCCTGTCCCCCAGTCCGCTGCTGTCTCATCATCTGCCTTCATCGCTTGAGTTTATCCACCATCATCTCAGCTGCTGTTTGTGCCTCTGTTCACGGTAAGCGCCCTGCAGGACCTGCTCATCTGTCCCCTGGAATGGCCACACAAAACCAATCCCACCAGCTGAGTTTTTTTTCCCATCATAACTGTCCTCAAGCACAGGAACTGCACATGAGGCATCAGCACCCGGAGGGATGCTCCAGTTCCAGAAGATACTCTCAAGCAGAAAAGCAATGTGCTGACATTGCAAGTAGAATCAAGCCAGTTGTCAGGACAGGGCTGGTACTATTTATACAGCTGGCACAAGTCAAACAGAAAACCCAAACAGAACTAGGAAACAGCTTATGGGCCTATTCAGGAAGAAAGAACATTTCTGAGCGAAGTCTTCACAAGCGCCTCATTATAACGCAGTCCTTCAGCTGCCTGTGAACGGCACCTATGTACTGCAGGTGGTGCCTGCAAAGCCAGTTCCACCAGAGCTGAGTTACAGCCTTCCCACTGCCTCTTAGTTACTGAGGTTTTTGTGAGCGAACCTGATAGTTATAACACACAGTAACTGTATTCCCTTTATGTGAGGAAAACTCAAGAAATGACATCTGAGTAACAGGGTAGCAGTGGAGAGATGAAGGGGACAAAAGAGTAGCCCAATTAGAAAAGATCTATGTTTATTTTTTTTATCACTACATTCTTCTGCAGACTACGAGAAAAATACAATTCATTAGCTTTTGAGCAACCTCATTTTAATTTGCTTTCCAAAGAAACCACTGTACCTGTGCTTCAGGGACTTTCTCAGGAAATACTCCATACCCAAGGTTGTTTTCTGTCTTCTTCACATTAATCTTCCTCACCCTTCTCTGCAGATATTGGTTGGAAGGTTATACCCCAACTACTCTCACCCCACGCATGTTCCCCTGATGTACAGAGCAGGGGGTGAGGGTGCAGAAGAGAAGAACCCACCATAGGGAGCCTCCAGCACCTCCAGACAAAGGCAACACATGGGCACTGCCGTGGCTGCAGCTCATCAGGCTGCTTGGCTTCAGGGCCTGCCTCCCCCCGGTGCTTGTCCTGACCGTCAGCAGGGGCAACAGACATGGGGCAGATGGTGCTGAGCCTCAGCAGACCCCAACACACCAGCCTTGTCTCCTTTATGCTGACATGCCACCTCTGATCCCTGCCACATCGTGATTCCTTACACATTTAGCTCTGGTAGCTGACAGAACCATGACCCTGCCTTGGAGGATACCAGCTGGCTCTAATGTCTTCAGCTATCAATCACCTGATCCCAAGATGCTGATTTTCCTGCAGTTCTGGAAGAAATACTTACTGGATCTATGCATTTTCCTTGACTCAGAGCATCACTCAATGCTGAAGTTATTGTTGCTCTATGAGCTTTATATCTAAATCTACTCAAAACCTAATCCTATACACTGCAAGGTGGTTACTATATCACACTTGCTCCAACTAGGGAAGATCCAAGTGCTGATCATTCCCTGAAAAGTCGCTTAGAAAAAGGAGAGCTACTAATACTGGAGCATGTGGCTTGCAAGAAGCAGAGCCTATGGTACATCAGATTGTGCAGAGACTAAAAGGTAACACCACCTTGAAAGAGCCATCTGCCAAGCAAGAATGATGCACCTCCCACCAGAAGGCAAGGGATTTTGAAGACTGGCGTTAGGGAGATGGCCCAAACGTCTGGCCCACAAGACAGCTCAATCTGTTCCTCCTTGTCAGCAGGAGCGAGTTTGCAGGGAGCGATAATGACTCACGGGTCCAGCTGCACCACACAATGGGCGTCAGCAGATGCGCTGCACAGTCTCTAGGTGAATCTGGCATCAGGGAAACATCTTGAAGTGTTGGCTTTTAGGTTGCTATGATCAAATTTAATACAGAATGTGTTCCAGCTGGGGAAGAAACAGCTTTTTTGGATTACAATCCACTCATGTTTTTCAAATATCAATTTCCCCCAAAGAATTAAGTCTATCATTCAAACTGAACTAGCAGCGGCAGCTCTCCCCTGAACAAGTGATGGGGGAGAGACCGAAAGAGAAAGCTCATGCTCATTTAGGAATGTGGCAAAGCGGAATGTGTCTGTGGAGATCAGGCTGGTGGGAGCAGGTTAGCAATACTCTTATTGCACACTGGGGAAAGAAAAAGAAAGGTGTTCAGCATAAAAATGAATTGCTTGTCACAGTAACAGCCCTTCAGACAGTTACTTCCTTCAGTAGAAGGGGAGAGAAGATACACGATAAGCACATATTGCCGACTGAGTCTTAAGCGTTTAATGCTTGGCAGCAGCTCCCCAGTTTAATCCTCTTTTCCCCCGTTTCTCCAACCATCTTTCATCATTTGGCAATCCTCTGACAACAGGCACTGTCCCGTCACTGCGTGACTCCAGACCTCCTGGAGCTCAAATCAAACTGTTTCTACTTGAAAGTGTCACAGAGGGGGAAGCAGTTTGACTGAGCCTTGGGAGCACAATCCCTGATACAGGAGCAATACTGCAAATCCACTCTCCACACGTATCCAACCCATGACACACAGATTCTACTGCAGGCAGACTGCACTGGCTCCAGAGAGCTCAGCAGAAAATTGGAAGCAATAATCATTCCAATGCTCCTTCAGGAAGGGAGCACTTTTTTGGGCAACAGGGCTCAGATGCCAGTGAAGCAGAGGAAACTGCTTCTGGCAAATGCAGGTAATTCGGCAAGCGAGGAGTAATCCTGGGAGGAACAGCTCAAGAAGGTTAAGCAGAAGACAAAAGCAGCAGTTCAGGTGGGGCAAACCACTGCTGATCTCTCCTCTTCTGCATGCCTGAAATTAATTTTAGACTGGTAAAGGTAATCTGATTATATACTATTTATTGTTACTTCACATACCTCCTTAAGGACTCGCATCATTTAACATGAGGAGTCCCAACAGGCCTATTAAAACAAACACACACATCCTGCCTGCAACTGTTATCCATGGGCTCCAGGAGACACAGGTAGCAGTTAATGAGCAGAGACTGCTAATTCATCTTAGAATTCCAAGGAGAGACACTCTGTTATAACAAGCAGGAAGAAGGTGCCCTTCTTTCTTCCAAACTTGCTTCCCAAAGAGTAGCTGTGGCAGATGTGTTATGACAGCCCAGGAGAGAGATGCAGCTTGTAACTCCAGACAGCAGTTTTCCCTCAGCAGATAAGATAGCTGTGGAAGGGCTTGGCAGAACAGACAGTGCATTCTACTCTGGGTTCTAAAACTACCCCTCCCTGATGTGGGTTTATCTATAGTCCAGACAAGCAAACATCAACTCTCACAGGACATTCTCAGAAATGAGCTGGTCCTTAACACAAGCCCAGGTGTGAAGGAAGAATTCAAATATAGAGGAATCTCAAAATCAGTAAATCCTATCATTAATAATAGAACTTACGTGTTTGGTATGCAACAGAATGAGAGGTTCTGAGCCTGGACACCTGCTATCAACCCATACCCTGCTAAGCACTCGAGTTCATGCACATGAGATTCCTAGTAATCAACGATGACAGAACCTAAACCCATGTTACCTGTGAATGCAGAGGGCCAGTGGCCCATTACCGTGTCTCTGCTGATGAGCAGGAACACATTAAGCCATGGTAACTCCACCACTTAAAACCATCTGTCCATATTCTTCCTTTTCTCTCCCATACTGCTGAAGTCCCATCAACAAGACCCTGGCTGAAAGACTCCAAATGCTTTCCAGCATGTTGCTTGACAGGATTAGATATCAAAATAATCTCAGCAAATTGGGAAAATAGTCTGAAGTAACCAGGAAGCAGTTCAATAAGGACACACAATGTGTTTCGCCCTCAGGGAAGAACAACGAACCATGAAGCATAAAGAATACGTGGTTTGCTACAGCAAACAGTGTTGAGGCATCAGCAGATCCCAACTGCAGCTCCAACCAACAACGTAGCAATGGTGCAAACTGGAGCAAACCCCACCCCAGGATGGATAAAGGGACATAGAAGAGCTCACGGGCTCCACTCTGCACCAGCAGAGCCTCGGCCAGGGCACAGACTCCAAGAAAAGTTTGGCTCATTTGGAGACATCAGAGGGGAGCAATGGCCCTGAGGAGAAGGCCACAGAATGTGACCTGAAGTTAAAGCTGGAAGGGTCTGGGGTTGCTCAGCCTTGAGGGGAGAAGGCTGAAGGGAATCTGGCAACGTTTTGCAAAGAGGCAGAGAGATGCTGCAAAGCATAGGATGGCAAATCCTCCTGCCCAGCCCCGGAGAGGCCAAGCAGTCACAGTCTAACTTCCACAGGAGAGTGAGGTCAGACACCAGCTCAAGCCTTAAAACTGGAGAGCACTGAAGGAGAATGCCTGGGATGACTTTCCAGCATGGGGTAGCTTAGGGACAGCTGAAGAAGGGAGGCATTAAACAACCTCTCACTGTTCCTATTTTATTCTGTGATTACTCACCAAGCTGATAGGAATTGCAGGTCCCCCAAAAACCTCACGAAGATGCCCCTTGAGACACACCGAAGTGATTCCGAGGGCAGGAAGTGCTATGTAAAATGCTTTCTGATGGCTTGATCCCCTGCAAAGCCCCAGAGCTACCTTAGTGACAGAGTACATCACAGTTACAATTTTGCATGTACACAGAAGTCAGGAAATTAAAAATGCTGGTTCCCACAGCAACCAGGATGCAGCCTGCCAAGAGAGAGGGAATGTTCTAGCCTAGTCAAAAGGTGTTAATTTCAATGCCTGAAGGCAACTTCCACTTCCAGATGCCTGAGGAAGGCCTCAGTGAAAGCCCTCTCAATCCTCACTTTCTTTGGTCCTGAGTTACCTGCTCTTGCTTGTGGAACACAGCACGCGATTGAGTCTGGAAATGAAGATGAGAGACACACAAATCAAAGCTGCTGCGAAGGCCATCCCCAGGAATGCTGTGACGTTGGAGCACACTGCTTCAGTGCTCACACTGTGTGTGCTTTCCCATTCTCCAGCTCTGTGATGCAATGATATCCCCAAGAATACAGCAACAAACAGGCAAAACTGAGGTGTTCTTAACCGCATGTTTGTATTAGAGTGAGGAAGTTATGGGTATATTGAGACTGGTATGGAAATAACCTCTGCCTTTAGAACTTGGACCTGAAATACCTTCTATTTTCTGCATTGAGGTTTTTTCTCCTCTTTCTGCTTTGCGAGCTGCATTACAGGGTGCTTTAGGGTGCAGTAGATCGGTTGAGAATAAAACATCAGAAGAAGGATGAATAATTTTAGTAAGTCCCAAAAAATCCTCCCTGTTCTTCACACTGATGCCTCCGGCAAAGGCTAAAGGGATTTTCTTGAGCTTCCAAACAATTCTCTGTAGCACCAAGAACAATCCTGGGAGGCTACAAGAGGGTATGTTTTAAAGGTATCAAGGTCTTCAAATGACAAATGCCTTCCACAACATCCTGAACACATAAATCCAACCTTGAAACCAGCAACAAATCTGAAAGTTGGCATCCTACAGGATGATGTCAAACCTACTGATCAAGTGAGACAAGAGACTGCTCGTCACAAAAGGCAGCACATGTCTATAACAAAAATCATTTGGAACCAAGTACCTGGAGGAATTCTAGAAAAGAAAGTTCTGGAGCAGGAGCCATTTGAAATGTGATCTCCTAAGGGCGAACAGAGGAATGTCAAAATCTAGCAGTAATACCTAATGAGATACATAATAAAGGTGGCAAGAAACTTCAGCAGCAGCATAAAGAGAGATGTGATCATAGAATCTGGTTTGTGCTGGAAAGGACCTTAAAGCTCCTCCAGCTCCAACCCCTGCCACTGGAGCAGTTGCTCCAAGCCCCTGTGTCCAACCTGGCCTTGAACCCTTCCAGGGATGGGGCAGCCACAGCTTCTCTGGGCACCCTGTGCCAGCGCCTCAGCACCCTCACAGGGAAGAGCTTCTGCCCCAGAGCTCATCTCAGTCTCCCCTCTGGCAGTTAAAGCCATTCCCCTGTTCTGTCCCTACAGCCCTTGTCCAGAGCCTCTTTCCAGGTTTCCTGCAGCCCCTTTAGGCACTGGAGCTGCTCAAAGGTCTCCCCTTCAGGAGCCTTCTGTTCTCCAGGCTGGTCAAGCTCAGCTCTCAGCCTGGCTCCAGAGCAGAGCTGCTCCGGCCTCTAATCAAACTAGAGGAGAACAGGGCACGTTGGTGCTTATACCTCCCTGCAGCACCCCCTGCCCCGGCATCATTTGCCCCTTGATGCTGTCTCACAGGGGAGGAGGTGTTGCTGATCCAGGAGAAGCTGGACGGGATCAAGACCCGCTATTCGGACATCACGGCTGCCAGCTCCAAAGCACTGCGCACGCTGGAGCAGGCTCGGCAGCTGGCCACCAAGTTCCAGTCCACGCACGAGGAGCTCACCAGCTGGATGAGCAGCGTGGAGGATGAGCTGGCTTCCAGCGGGGGACAGTCCCCAGCCAGCGAGCAGATACCCCAGTTCCAGCAGAGGCAAAAGGTGGGAGCAGCATCCGGGGAACACATGGATGGGAGACAGCAGGGATTTGCTTGCTGTGTTGAGAGGATGAGGAGTGGTGTCACTGAGAAGGATGTGTGTGCATGGGTGCCTTCCACAGGAGCTGAAGAAGGAAGTGATGGAGCACAGGCTCGTCCTGGACACAGTGAATGAAGTGAGCCGAGCACTCCTGGAGCTGGTTCCCTGGCGAGCCCGGGAAGGGCTGGACAAGCTCGTGTCAGACACCAACGAGCGCTACAAGCTGGTCAGTGACACCATCAAGCAGAGAGTGGAAGAAATCGATGCTGCTATTCAGAGGTCTCAACAGGTAATTTAATAACCCCACTGGAGACTGATGGGGTTTTTTGGGAGAGCAGGAGCGAGCGGCTCAGCATCGCTGCAGCCCATGCAGCATGATGGTTGTGAGAGGGGTAGCAAGCACAACACAACAGGAAAGCCAGATCCCATTGGGAGTGCCAAGAAATGAATGGGCCCCACCAGCGGTACGCAGCAGCCAGGCTGGTTTCTGACCCATCCCACTGTGTGTGGTTTGGACTGGATAACTCTGGTGCAGCACTGTGTTATCTCGCCTGTGGGCTTTAGCTCATGTGGGTGATGGAGAAGGTGTAAAACCAATGACAAGTGACTTCAGGCCTGGAAGAACATCATCCCGTGTGCTGTGACAGCACAGGGGTATGTTCCAGGTGGACAGTCCTGTCAAGAAGGGCTTGTTCTACACAGACTGGGGGCTGTGGAGCTCTCAGAAACCTGTGACCACCCCATTGTCCCCTTCTCCTCCCCACACCTTGGCGAGGCGTTTGTTCCCCCACATCCCTGTGTGTCCCCTGTGTCTCCCACCATCCCCATCTTGCTCCATCCCTACTGCCCATCACTAACCTGTGCTGCCTGTCCTCTGCCGTGGTCCAGTACGAGCAGGCGGCCGATGCGGAGCTGGCCTGGGTGGCTGAGACCAAGCGGAAGCTGATGGCTCTCGGTCCCATCCGCCTGGAGCAGGACCAGACAACAGCCCAGCTGCAGGTGCAGAAGGTACGAAAGCACTTGCTTAGCAAGGAGGGATGGGCTTTGGGTGGTGGGATGGGGTTTGGGTGATGGGATGAGTTTTGGGTGATGGGTTGGGGTTCAGGGGAGCAACTTTACCCTGGGTTTTTTAGTGCTGAGCCCAGAGCATCAGGAGAGATTCCAACTCCTGTTCTTGGTAAGTACCTGGAAAAAACCAAGGGAGAAAGAGGATTTAGCGAAACAAAATGTTGGGCTTCTGAAGGAAGAAGCCCTGTGTCGTGTCATGGCTGTTTAGGGCTGGACGGGTGCTCTTCCCTCTGCTTTCAAGGGCTTTCCATGTATCCACTGGAGCAGCTCTCCCTGGATCTTGGAGATGCTGGCAGCAGGAAGGGTTTAGAGAAAAGTGTCTATTGATTAATGAGGGTGCTTTTGCTCATTGTTCCTTGCAGTGGGGGACTCGGTTCCCTCCCAGCAGCCAGACGTGGAACAAAGAAGCACTGAGGGGTGTTATGTCTTTGAGATGAACTCATCTCGAAGTGCCTGAAAGAACAGCACTTTAAATATAAACGTCCCTTTTCTTCCCTTAACCAGCCTCAGTGATCAGAGCAGAGCACGGGCTGATCGGGCTTGAAAACAAAAAGGAAGCAGAAGACATTGTTATAAGGGAGGGGACTGAACCATTGGCTATTAAGTTAAATTGAGCTCAGCTTGGCTTCCCGCTGCTCATCGCGTGCATCTTGGGAATGGCAAAGTTATTGGTGGATGCAGTTCTGGAGAGTGATGTTTTGGGAGTTACCATGTTCAGCGATGAATGGAGGGTTGAGCTTTTCCTCTGGCGAGGAGCTGGGCTGATACCTCAGGCCTTTAAAAGACAGAGGTCAATGTAGATGAGTCAGGAGAAAACCATGCGGTAATCTGCATTTTCAGCCAGGTTTTCCATGTGCTGCATGATTCTTGTGCTGAGTTCTGTGCAGTCTCTGCGCTGCTGAGCTCTGCTGCAGCGCATCGCATGGATGGGTCGAAGGGGAGAAATCAGGCTCAGCTCTGATTTCTTTCCTTTCTCTGGATGTCTCCTTTCTGCAGGCTTTTTCCATCGACATTATTCGGCACAAAGACTCTATGGATGAGCTGTTCAGCCAGCGCAGTGAGATCTTCGGGACGTGTGGCGAGGAACAAAAAGCTGTTCTCCAGGTGAGCCCCCCTCTGAGATGGGGGGGACAGAGAGGGGCGGGAGCTCAGCTCGTGCACAGGCTGAAGTGGTTTGTAATGGCTCCATCTTTAGGAATTCCCACCGGTGTTAGCAGAAATCTCTTTGCATTTATTACTCTCCTTTATTGCGTATTTTTATTGCAGTGTTTGGGGATTGGGGTTGGGGGGAGCAGAGATTTCTGAGGCTGCTTTAATTGGAATTACAGCCTATGCACGTGCAAGGCCACCAAAGGCACCTCAGCTCTTCCAGCTCACGGCATGCACTGGCACCTTTCCTGGTCCCCTTCCGCCTTTGGCTATAACTCTTCTCCCTGCTTTGCTTTAGGAGAAAACCGAGTCCCTGGTGCAGCAGTACGAAGCTGTGAGCCAGCTCAACTCGGAGCGCTACACTCGCTTGGAGCGTGCCCAGGTCCTGGTCAACCAGTTCTGGGAGACCTATGAGGAGCTGAGCCCATGGATCGAGGAGACACAAGCCCTCATCTCCCAGCTGCCCCCTCCGGCCATCGATCACGAGCAGCTCAAGCAGCAGCAGGAGGACATGAGGGTAAGAGGATGCGGTGTTGGCATCTCGGGTACCATCAGTTCTTCTGCCTTAATGGAGGCACAGCTCCCACTGGGGCTTTTTATGACTTTTTCTGATTTTTTCCCCCCCATTCTCTTCTTTTTGGGGATCCTGCCTATATGATACGATATTATATTGGCCATGAGTGTACCATGTGGAAATCATTAGATATGTTGGAGCCCTTCTTACTAGAATACAGATGGCACCCAAGGGAGCCAGGCTGCCTTCGGATCTCCTGCCTGATTGTAGCAGGGAAAACTGCTTTGTGCTTTTAGGGGAGAGAGCTGCAATGCTTTCTCTGTGGTGTTCCCCATGGGGAGGGGAG
>JAOEHY010029584.1:0-24894 GCA_025447955.1 Psilopsiagon aurifrons | reverse complement strand
CCCTTGTCCAAAGCCCCTCTCCAGGTTTCCTGCAGCCCCTTCAGGCACTGGAGCTGCTCTGAGGTCTCCCTTCAGGACCCTTCTCTTCTCCAGGCTGCCCCAGCCCCACTCTCTCAGCCTGGCTCCAGAGCAGAGCTGCTCCGGCCCTCGCAGCATCTCCATGGCCTCCTCTGGACACTCTCCAACAGCTCCTTGATAAAGTAGTTATGTTCTAAATGTGAAATCTAACACAGCAAAGCGAGTTCTGAACCTGCCTCATCTCTTCAGAAGTTTCAAGAGCAGAAAAGGAATGAATTAAAACCACAGAAGATCAGTGGGTTTTTTTGCTCACACGGTGTATATCTCCCCATCTCCTCTGAATAAACAAGGCAAAGCTAAAAACAGAGGGATACAGATACGAGAACCAGAAGCCTCCAGATATTTCCTACATAAAAATGCAGAGCGAAAAGCACATTTGAAAATACTCTGCACTTGCTCTGGTGTTTTACATAGTGCACATCTTGCAGGTGGGCTTGTGTCTGCAGCAGACGCTATGGGAAGCATCTGACTGCAAACGGTGGCTGGAAGACAAACAGCCCTCAGCATTTCTGACCAAAGCAGAGGTTTGTGTGGCATCAGGAGCCCAAGCGTGGCACCCTGCGCTCTGCATTAGTACCAAGCGGACACAGAGGGTGCCGGTAAGCTGTCAGCCGAAGCCAGCTGGAAGTGCCAAGCCTCCAACTTGGCTTTTGCTGTGGAGTTGCCACCAACGCCTCTGTAATCCAGCGAGGAACCGGTGAGCAGTCCAACAACTCCCACTCACAGCTGCCTTTTAATCACACGCTCGATATCTCTGAAGATTAGACAATTATTTCCGCATAATCAGTGTCCAGAATGAGGCACAAACAACATCCATAACAGGGTGATTAAACAGAAAGATGAGAAAAGCGGAAGAGAAGTTCCCTCAAAGAGAGACAGTCACAGCCTGGGCCCATCCACTGCGCACACGTGGATTGCTTCTTCTACACCACTCTGTTCTACTCCGCAGCATCTTCCAAAGAGGTCCCAAAGAACGCTCTCTGATCACACCATCTCCACACTATTTCCTTTCTTTTTTGCTTTCATTTGCTACTGTAATAGCTGTTTCTCTAAATATTCTTGTTTCCTTGTCTTCCATTTCGCCGTGCAAAGTAGTTCTGACACATCCCAAGACATTCTCTTACTTTAAGGCCTCATTAAACTCAAAACTCTGTTCAGGGTCAATGGAAAGTTCATGAGACTCGTAAGGAAGCCTGGGATGATTAATGGCTTTACAGTGAGACAATGTGCCTGGCTTCCTGCTAAAGGCAGGCCCAGACCAAACCCTTGCTGTCCATTCTGTGAAGCTCTTCTCGTATCTGAAGGGCTGAACACAACAGAACACTGGAGCATGCGCCTGCTCTTTGCTTTTTAGCCGAGGTTGTTCTCCATGGGTTTTTTCAAGTCTGTTTCTAAGATGTTTCTCATCTCAGCTGAGGGGAGATGAATCTGTTAGGTTCAAATACACTATTTTTGTCAAGAACTGCTGCCACAACAGAGCTGACCAGGTCCAGCTCAAGCAAAAGTGTCTGAAGAAGGCCGAAGGCCACTACATGAGACATTAATAGGTTTTTTTCTGTTTAAACTCTTTAAATGACTGCTTCAAGGTGACAAGTTACTACCTGTCAGCTGAGCCACTGTAATAAGCTTAAATCTCTGCGTGAGTTTAGGGTTCAGTGGAGCCCTCACGTTTGAGCTCATGCTTGAAACAGCACATCTGAAGGAAGCCACCATTCTCAGCATGACCCAAGGGGAGGGCAGAGTGGAACAGCAGCTCCTGCAGTATGTATGACAACCCCGGTGTCTGGAAGGAGTGATCTTTGGCAGGTAGAAAGCAGGAAAAGAAACACATGACAGGCATAAATGTCAGCTCTAACATGATTCATGCAACCAATCTCCAACAGTTTGCATTTGCAGGATATCCTGATTCACTGCTTCCTGCTGACAGGAAATAAGTTTGTTGCTACAGATTTCAGTGACAGTAAAAGCCAACATCAACTCAAAATGCCCTTCCTGAAAGTAATATTCAACTGGGTAACATTATGCATAAAAAGAAGGATGATGAAGTCAGGGAGCAACAGTGTTCTGGCAACACCTTCCTTACACTATGTTTTTCTCTTTAAAGAGCCCACTGCACCAACCATCCCTGTGTCACATGCAGCAGGAATAACTCAGCATACAAATTCAGAGAGCAATTCTTCTTATTATTATTTGAATCACATAAAAGGACACTCCAGGGGTTTGCAATTCTGTGATCACAGGGAAAGAGCCTCACACGCAGGACAGAAAAGTTGCCCCAAATGATGGCACAATTGGAGGTTACCATTTCTCTTCTGGTACGTAGGATATGGCTAAATTAATATTTTCATGCAATTACATTTCCTGTGTTAAATATTCATACATCAACTCCTGTTGCTTCTAACTGAGGTAGGCACATTCCCTGCCTGCTTCATGGTTTCTGAGCTAAACCACTGGCGAAGGAAGCAGCTATTTGGGAGACACTTGGCTCAAGAGGCAGAACTGTCTGGTTGAAGGGACTGACTCTGGGATGTGGAGCCTTTCGTGTCCAAGTGGGCCCAGCACTGGAGTGGCTGCCAAAGAGCTCTCTACCAGCTGAAAGGAGCTTGGTGTGCCAGGTCCTGCAAGGAGACAGCTCTTGAATCTCCATCCAGAGCAGGGGCTGGGCTGCTCCAAGCGTCGCAGCGCAGTGGAACAGCGCAGGCGGATCGCACTGCATTTGCCAGGGGAAAAACAGCTGAAGGTTTCTGACTGCCAGGATCACCCTGGTACGTTGTAGAGGCCTCCCTGGACATATCCACATGGTCACTACTTTTCTTCCCCAGCACTCCAAACCCTTTTTCTATCCCAGGGAGCCAAAACAGGAAAGCATTTCCAGGCAACCGAGACCAACGACCTCGTGTCTGCAAAACAAACTGTCAGGAGAGCTCAGGCCAAGGTCTGAGCCGAGTACACAAACACTGCCTGAGCAGCCAGGGATTCTTCCAGGAACTGTTATCCGTCCTGTGCAGATAGCCTTGTGTCACCAGCAGTCAAACGTGGGACAACACGAGGATGTAGCCTAAACATGTTATATCTTTTAGATGCAGCTGCTGTCAGGTCTTTGCCACCCAGTTCTGGTGCCCTGGCTGTGTCCTAGATGTGAAAGTTGCGACATGGATTCCCATCAGATAAAGCTACAAAGCCTCACAACGATGCACAAATTCAGCATATGCTGAGAAAAGCAATGGCATAATTTTAAGTATGATTTCAAGTGGAGAGAGGGGGAAAAAAGGGGGGGGGGACACCTAGTTAAGGATTGCTATTTTTATACGAACATTAATATACTAATGTGTAGTTCGGTGGTGAAAATGACTAACAGCACAGCAAGGTTCCATATTTACTTGCTGTCACTGATTTCAGAGCAAATTGGCTCAGGTTAAAAGTCAAAGAAGGATTCTTCTGCTGCCAGCACTGCACTCTTCAAGAGATATCTGAAAATCAGGCTTCTTACCTTATCATTGTTAAAAGACTCTGCAATCCAAATGTAACTGACAATTCAGTTGACGCACAAGCAGAAATAGATGCCAGCTCAGTCTTCCATAGCCAGAGAAACTCTGTGAAGCTAACAGGAGTTTAAAACCATTTTGTCAGGCAAATAAGTGGCTCTGACAGGCACAGGGAGCAGGCAGATGAGAATACAGCCACCTAATGCTGGGTACCACAGGGACAGGAGCATCTGAAGTGCTGTGCTCCAGAACACACTGCCCTCTCCAACAGCCTCGCTCCAAGGAATTCAACACGGCCTAGTGCGAGATGTCCCTGTCCACAGCAGGGGGCTGGAACTGGATGATCTTAAGGTCCTTTCCAACTCAAATCATTCCATGATCTTAATGCTTACAGCACCGAAGACAGGAATGGTGAGATGCTGGGGTAGGAAGGGTGAAATAACTAGCTCAGCACCAGGAGCAGAATCCATACCTGTGCATCTCCACGCTTCTCCCTTCCCCCAGCCCAGCTATGCCATTTTTCTTTAAACAAGCATGTTTTGGGCCAGATTCTAACAGTGGCCAGGTACTCTGCAGGTGTCCCTTGAGCGTGCTGCAGTGTGGAGAGGAATGCTGCAGATTATTCTGAATACCCCCGGTCGTGCAGCCATTCCTACTGGAATCTTGTGCTGCAGGTTTTAGACTAACGCAGATCATCCTTCCACCCTGGTAGTGTGCTCTGCCCACTTCCATGCCATAATTTCCAGGGAAATCATCATGCATCTGAAATGGCTGCAAGTATAAAACATGTTTACCCCACTGGAGGGCATGGAATGGGATGTTTAGCATGGTGCATCTCATCCCAAGCATCACAGATGAATAAATAATGCTTATCAAAGAACCACAGCTAGTGGGTTTAATGAAAGGGCTTTCAAGTTGCAATGATTATAAATGACAGCAATCAGAAGACTTCTCTACAAAAAAACTACATCAGAACATGGGAGAATCTTGATGAAATTGATGCCCTAGCAATAGAGCCTGGAGGGCATCAATCACAAGTAGGAAAGTTAAGACCAAGTCACTAGATTGAAGTCCAAGTGGGAACGCTGCCCTCCTGTACAGAGCAGCCCTGCACTTACCCAGGCAGTGGGCAGGTCTGATCTCTGGCTATGAAGAAGCATGGAAACTGTACAGATACTCTCCCACATGTGAGCTGCTGCCTTCCAAGGCAGAGGAGAAAGGAGATGAAGTAGGGGGGAGACACAAGAGGTTTTCTGCCTGTGATTCTCCTGCCATCTGAGCAGACGTAGGGGAGGGATGCTGGCCCAGGGCTGTTAAGAGCAGCAGAATGCTATGTAGCAGCAGAAGGTGAGTGTTTACTTTGTATTTCTACTTCGATTAGGGAGAATATTTGCTAAAGACCATTTCCCCAGGCTGGGCTCCAAGGGAGCATCACATCCACAACAGGAAAAGGTATCGCCCGTCAAGAGCTCAACTGCTTTTCATACACACAAACATAGTTGAAAAGTTCCTTCCTTCCCACATGGAAACAGCTGCAGAGAAACCTCTGCTTAATATTGACACCTCCAGCCCAGAGAGCACCCGATTTGCCTCCATTACATCCAGAGTTTGGAATCACAGATGTATGACGTGAGAGGAGGGGGAAGAGGCCACAATGAAGATGGTGAGCAGTGCCCTGTCCTCGTTTCTAGAAGTCTCTGAAGACAAGAGGCACAGGGCTGCAGCAGGGGGTTGCCTAATGCTCCCATTCTTTCCCAGCCACAGTTAAAAGGAGGTAAAGCCTATCAGGAGTTGAAATGTACCACATTCAGCTTCTATTCTGCAACTGTCTGCAGATCCTTGTGCTCCAAAGCATTTTCCTTGAGGGTGTTCACCGGCATGCTGCAAACAAGCAGAAATACTGCCAATGGGTTTAGCATGATAAATGCGTTTAAAAGCTTGCAGTATTTTTGCCTGTTTATAGCATGTTCCTTGAGGAATTTTGACAAGTTTGCCGGAATGGAAAAGTTACAAAATGCTGAACTGCTGAAGTGAATGCGAATTCGCAAGTAAGGAACCTGGCTACTCCTGGGGTGCTGACAGGGGAAGGCAAAGGACAAACCCAAACCACTGCTCCTGACAGAGTGAGACTGGACAAGAGCAGTCACACACCGCCTGCGCTGGCAGGACAAGCACAGGTCCAGAACTGCTTCCTCCAGATACCTCAGCACGTGGCTTCCATGCAACATGCAGCGTTGTACAACCAGATGAGACTTCACTCGCTTGGTACTTCTGCAGGAACTAAAGAGACAAGTGCCTCACCTGGGGCAATGAAAGGACCTGATGGTGGTGGCACAAGCAGAACACCAAGGTTGCTCCCCGTGCTGTGGATAAACTAAAACCCAGTCCTTCCTCTGGCATCTCCAGCAGAGCCACACCTGCCCTTGCAGTCCAGAGGCCAAACGGGACTGCTGCTCCTCAAGGTTTTGGCCATTCTAGAAGACTGGGATGCTATTTCCAGCTGCAAACATTAACTTCCACGTGTACCTTTGCAGCTCCCCAAAGCTGCAGGGGAGGGCAGAGGGAGCAGAGCAGGGAAAGGCTTTGTGTGCAAATGAGGAAAAAGACAATTTATATCCCCCAAGGTCAACAAGTATCCCGCTTGAACAGGCAGGGGATAGCACTGAAATGATGTAAGTGGCTCATACAATGAAATGTAATCTGCTAAAGAGTAAAACTATATAGCCCAGTAAGCACATGGTATAAAGAGCCTTTAATATTGATTCACTCATTCAATATTTCATGGGATTCACATCTTGCTCAACAGTGGAGCAACAAGAGAAAAAATGCTGAGTTTGGTCATGTCCTGATGTCCACAAGATCAGAGAAACAGCAGCATTGTCAGGTTTGGACTGACTTCATGTTTTAATAGACACTTGTTGGTTTTAGCACTGTTCTCAGACATACTTGGAGCTAGGTCAGTACACAGAGGTGACACAGGCTGGGCACTGAGGGATGTCTGCAGGAATGAGATTCCCAGCCATGGGATGTGGGCAGGAAACCCCTTGGAGCTCTGTTGGAGTGGTCATAAAAGTGGAAAGAGAAAAGAGATCAAGGCCATCATAGGTACCTTAGTGCACTGCAGAGACAGGAACAGACATGAACGTGTGACCTTTAAAAACCCCAATGCAACTGCACCCAACCTGCTCCAGGACTCACCAAACATGTTCCCGATGTGGCCGTTCTTGGTCAGCGGTCGCAGTTCGTTTTTCCCAAGTGCATAGAGTTTGTAGTTATCCCAAGCGAATTTCATCATCTGCAAAGAGAAAAATTGAGTGGAAGTGCTTAACAGACCTGTGAGCTTCCTGGGAATGAGCAGGAGCTTCCCATTCACTGCTGAACCCAACTACCAACTCGTTACAGAACCTCGCTTCACACTGAGCACTGATCATGGGGCCGCACTCAGCCGTTTGCTGGAGTCTCACTCATCCTGGGCAGACCTTGGGACTGGCGCATTTCTGTAGTACCACAGTTCCCAGCACAATGGGGGTCCTGTGCAAACCAAGTGGGAGTTTTAGAAAGATGTCTCCACTTCGGAATTCCTGACCTTTTCCATGGACTATCAGTACTTCAGAACCACAGAATCACTGCGGTTGGAAGGGACCTCTGGAGATCATCGAGACCAACCCCCCTGCCAAGGCAGGGCCACCTACAGCAGGTTACACAGGATGGGAACTAAAATGGGCTAAAAACCTAAGGCCAAAGCCAAGGCATCTCCAGTCACAGGGATTTTATCTCCTTGGTTTTCCCATTTATCATAGCAAAACCAAAACTTGATCAAACCCCAAAAGCACTCCTCAGGTGCCCACCTTGCAGCAGCACATGTAGGACTTTGGCAAAGCAGCACCACGAAGGAAGATGATGCACTTAATGCAGTGGTGAGCAAAGGAGAAATAGGTCTTTGTTTAAGGACTGCACTGAAGTTTTCCTTCTATGAAATAACAGAATCCGTTCTTAAAGCAGAAAGGGGAGATCCATGGCATTTTGCTATCTCCCTATGAAAACTCAGAAGTGCTTTCTTAAGCGAGTCCTGCAGATGGGCTGGGTGATTTTTGAGAAGCCCCTTCCAACTCAAACAATTCCTTTTGGGACATTTGAACTGTCCTGCCCGGGCTCAGCACATTGACCTGTGTCTGAGGGCTGCGAGGCAGTGTCTTTGTGCAAGTTCCAACACACACAACCCCAGCGCCCAGCACAGCTTTTCCTGTCCTCCTGCCCCTTTGGCTCCAGCTGGTAGGAAAAATTACACCTACAAGTACCCTCTGTTCAGCAGGAGAGCCCGGGACTTGTCAGCTTCTAAGGAGCACCTTCAATAAAGCTGCCTTTCAGAATTCACACAGCCTGACTCTGAGCAATCGCGGTGACCTGCACCTTCTTTGATTCAGTCTCTGGCACAAAGATGACAAAGGGGAAGAAGGCTGCTTCAGAGGATTGACAATATCCTCCACTGCCATCCAACAGAGAGAAGAGACTTCAAAAATGCTTTACTCAAACAAGACATTTGAGAGAAAATGACAGTTTAAAACAAATCTTTCTTCTACAGAGTGCCCCTGTCTAGTGCCTGCAACAGCATTTACTGCTCTATTTCAGGACCAGAATATGTAGGTTTCTTTGGTCTGAAATTGCTAGCATCATTTCAGCTCTTTACTATTGTCCTTCCCTCCAGCTGAGTGTTTCACAAACCCAACGCTGCAAGCCTCTGGCAATCTCCTCTCCTTCATTAGCACACACACCCCACCAGATCCTCCCCCCCTTTTCAAACATCAAGCTTCCAAAGCAAAGTTTCACAGAGGCGCTCATATGGACGAGGATAAACATTTGCTGAATTGATTGATAACCTTCGGACTCCAACAGCACCAAGAGAAGGAATGTTGGACAAACACAGTCAACCTGGATGAATGAGTCACTTGGAGTGCTCTGCTCCCGAGAAACTAAATCATGGCCAGGCAGGGAGGGGGGAGAAACCTCCTCAGAATCCATCAACCACAGCTCCATCATCTGACTTGATTTTCAGTAGATCTTTGGGAGGGGTTCGGTGGCAGCATTATTGTAAGCGGGATGTTCTCATTCTTCATTAACCTAAGAGGGCATCTCTGTGAGAACCCTGCACCCTCTCTGATGGCACTGAGTGAATGCTTTTATGTCTGAGAGCTTGATCCTGAAGCTTACTGCTGGAGAGATGGTGTTCCTATAATGACAGCTTTCCCACAGTGAGTGATAGGGCTTGTGCCCCAGCAAGGAAACAACTAAGCAATCTATTTGCTTCATTTCTCTTCTAAATCAGAGCTGAGGAAGGAGGACCCACCCTTCTGGCACACAGACAGCCTGGACATGGACAGGATGTGGAAATGACTTTATTTTGCTGCATAAAACTCCTGATGTTGTAATTCTGAATCAGCCTCATTTTAAGCTGAGTATGAAATTTAGTTCCTTCCCTCAGCTTTAACTGCTCCATGCTTTAACTGCTCCATTCCAGGGCTGGAGTTCCTTCTTCAGAGCACACACCGGACGCAGGCCCCCCGCCCCATCCCTGGCTCTCTGCGATCAGCTCAGTGGCACCTCCATCACAGGCAAAAATCTACCCCAGGTTTCCCTCCAACAGCCACTTAGATCCTACCAGGGCAATTCCCTCCTCTCCTGGCACAAGGAGGAGCTGCATGAGGCTGCTGCAGAGTCCCTGGAGTGACTCACTGTCACTTTCATCATTTAGGCCATTACCTTTTCTTGTGCTTTGAATTAATACATTTATTCTTTGCCTATTGAAGCATGTAAGCTGCATTTGTCACAGTGCTGCAAAAGTTCCACTACAAAACGATTTCTTGGGCTGTGCTGGCTGCAGTGTCTAAAACTCCCCTTCTCTGCAGTGTCTAAAACTCCCCTTCTCTGTTGTGCCCTGAGCTGCTCATCAGGCAGAGGATGGATGCGGCTCTGCCTCATCAAACTGACAGGTTCCCTATACGTGAGCAGGATTTTGCTCACTGCTTTTAAACCCTCTGTCTGGGAGGCAGGATGCATAATGTGGTACCCTTCCATTTCCCAAGATCAAGCCTTCCTCCCTCTAATGATGGGTCCAAAAGAAGCAACTGGAAAAGTTTAGAAGCCAAAAGCATCTGCACCATTCTGCCTTTATGCAGCTGTCTTTTCAATCCAAATTTAGCAGTTCCACTTCCAAACCACTACAGAGATTCATCAAGTTTCTAAAAGTGGGGACTCCACATTTATATACTGCATGGAGGACTGAGATGGAGCTTTCAGAAGCTTTGAGAGAGGTTTCAAATGCCAGGCTGAAAGAGAAGGGGATGGAGCCGAGAGGTGCAAAACTGCACAGCGAGGTGCTCAAGTCAGCTTTGCGATGAGATGCCAAGGTTAGAAGCGAGTATTTTATGTCATTCCAGTCATGAGAGATCACAATACGTCAGCATTAACATTATGCCAGTTTAGATTTGAAAAATGGCACCAGAACCACCAAAATTACGGAAATAAGAGCCATAATTTCAGATTTTGTTCTTACCAGTGTGCCATCTGATAGACAAGCATCTATTTGGCCCTGAGACTTAACTCACCCTGGCTTTCAGCTGATCTATAGCAGAGACTGCCAAATTTATAATGGAGCTTGTCAGGTTGGTTTTTTTCTATAACCTGAGAGTGAGTTTTTCCTTTCAGAAGTTTCAGCTCCCAGCCAGATGATTACCTGTTAAATCAGCTGCAAGCAGCTAAACTGAATTCTGCCACTTTGATCATTCAGGCCATTACCTTTTCTCGTGATTTGCTCCAGCCAAGCCCAGCAGAGACATCGCTCACAAGCCCTCAGGTATGCCATAGGGGCTGCACTCTGCAGCCATGCAGAGCCAGGCACTGAGGGCAGTGTCCTGCACCAAGCTCTTTGCTGCTTCAGGGTCTTCAACTATGATTTGCAGGGTCCTGACACTGCAGCATTCAGGTTGCACTAACCCAGCGCAAACACAGCTAAAACTACTTCCAGTGCTTTTCTTATTCCTCTATGGAAATACTGTTATTTGGAAATCAGCTTTGTAAGTATTCTCCTTTAAAATACTGGGCCAAACACTAAATGCTTGTGTCCTTCACAGACTGCAGGAAATCATACAAGCATTTAATGCTTTTCACTGACACCCCAAACCTCCCCATCCTAATGAGCACACCACAGCAGCACCTACACTGCTACCACAGCTTTGCCCGTTCTCCCATTTCCACTTGCTGTTGACGTGTCTTAGCAAGAATCCTTATGTTTTCTGAGATCAAACATGCCAAATCTCACACTGAAGGTCACCATTTCAGGCCCAGTACACAAAAGCGTTTTCCCTGATTTTCAGGGAACCCAAGGTTATGGAAAAATCAGACTCCAATAGAAAGGCAGTTGGGAAGAATTCGTAGAGCAAATCCTGTGATCCAGCTGGGGAAGAACCAGGGCTCAGGATAAAAACTCGACCAAGGAAGTGTTTTCAGCCTTAAGAGCTGTGCAAATGTGTGTGCTTTAACATGTAATAACTGAACCACTGACAGTCCCTGGTGTCCTGTACCTGCAAAACGCAGAGATGAGAAGGGAAAAGACCAAATTCCCCCCCACACACACACTTGCCCTCCTTTTGTTGGCAGGAAGGTTTCAAACGCAGAGCATTCCCACACAGCTATTTGATGAGCTTTGTCCATCCCGGCTGGGATAATTAGCAAATGCTTAAAAGATGAAATCTAAATATAGCAACCAACCAGCCCTTTCCATGGACTTCCAAGGAACATTACACAAAGCCATCATTTTCACAAGGTAACCACTTTGGTGGCTCTTCAATCTCTTTTCTTGAACTCCCCTTCAAACATTAAACTATTAGCCTAGCTCAGAAATTTCCAGGGAGTTGTGGGTTTGTTGCTGTTGGTTTGGGTTTTTTTCCAAGTACAAAGAAAAGGGATGGTGGGGGTAATTTTAAGTTATTTCTTTCCCAATTGTATTTCTTACTTGGATGTTCCCACCTCAAATTACCAGACAGGTTTCTCTTCCTTTCTCAGCAGGAGGAAGATGACTTGTCATTACTTTCAATTTTAGGACCTGTTCTTTCCCCTCTCTAACCTTCTTGCCACTCCAAAACAGCCCTTGTCTAGCCTGGAGCTTTAACCTGCAATATAATGCCATCTTCCCCAGCTGTACAAAAATGATTTGCCAGATGCATAGAAAAAGAGGAACCAACTGTCAGTCTTGATGCAGAATAAAAGTCTGCCCAAACACATTGGGATGAGCCATTCCTATTGGGAACGATGGATGGTGTTTTTTTCTAATCAGACTTGCATAAACTTGTGTAATTCAGGATTGACTGTGGGAAAGGTAATGGAACACCATCATGTTTATTATCTGCTGCTGCTTTAATATTATCATATGGAGATATATATATATATACACATCTCCATACAAACAGCATGGCAGAATGTTATACAATACTAGAATTTAATAGGAAGCTGAACAACTTCTCAAGCCACATCTTTGGGACATTGTCCTTAGAAAGGTTTTTACATAACAGCAAAATCGGAACAAAAAGGCTGTGTGTTAACTCCAGGTGATGGAAAGGTTCCATTTAGGCAACATTAATATCCACTCAGTGGCTTTTCCCTGCCGAGCTTCCAAGCCTGTTCCTCACAAAACACAGTGCTTGAGCACATGAGAGACGTTACCAAGCAACCCTTGGGAACGGACACCAACACTGATAATCCATTTGGAAGTAATTAACTTTTATAATTAAAGATTACAGTAAATCCAATAGATCCCAACAGGAACTTGAGCAATTTAGAGACATGCTGGGTAACCCGCCTGGTTTATAGCATCCATGTTAGCTTCCGAAATAAACTGAAGTGAATTACAGATGTTTTCATCCATGGCTTTAAACAACTGGTAACTCCTGAGAGTCTCATGTCAGCGTCAATCCAATGTGATCACGCTGATTAAGCTGATGGCAAAGGGGTGACTGCACATGAAACCTGAGGCTGTTTGTACCCAACGGCAAAACCAAGTGAAGACAATCTCATCGACTCCCAACAGAATGGGTATTTCCTCTCTGCTTCCCATTCCTGACCCTTCTCATACACCCTTAGGTGTAAGAGGTGATGTGTGCGAGGGGACACTGGGATTATACCAAGGTAGGAGGTTGATCAGCCCCCAGATAACACAGCACTGGTTCCTGTTGCAACCCCACCTCCTCCAAAGCAAATTTCTGCACATACACCCTTTGGAATGATGCTCAAAGCTCAGGAAAGCCTCAGCTCTCGGACAGCTGCCTTTGCCACTGCTGTACTCACTTGTTCCTTGAGCACAAGATAAAGGCTGGTGTTCCCCAGCCCAAGCACCAGCCTGAGCACGCAGCTCCTCCCATGGGCTCCAGCTCCTGCAAGAGATCCTAAACCCAAATTTCAAAGCATGGCAGCCAACTGCCTGCAAATACAGCAGCTGATTGTTCAGCGTTAGATGGGCGACAGACACTGGCAATTACTTGCTACACGTCGCTTCATCTGTAAGCAAATATAACCGAGTAATTCAAGCAGCGGGTGAGTGGGGCTTTGCTTCAGCTGTGTCTGGCAAAGCCTTGGCAGCTTGTTTTCCAACTTGCACGGGTGGTTTTTATCACATCAGCTCACTCCTGCCTGCACAACAGCCAAAGACACAGCAGACCATGGCACAGAAAACTGGTCTCCAGCACTGCAAGCAAAGGAGGAATTCTGTATGAAGTCAGGAGAAACCACCTTCCATCAGACAGGCACAGGGCTCCTTCCAGCAAGCTGCAACAAGGGAGAGCTGCAGGTTCTGCTCCCCGGCAGCGGGTGCAGCAGCGTGAAACAGAGCTCAGATGTGCAGGGGGAAGCATCCCTCCCTCCCACCACAGCCAGGAGAAAAGCAGGGCCAGAAGCCTGAACACTGGGGGAACCGAAGACACCCAGCATGGAGTCCAAGGTCGTCAGTGTCAGTGACAAGGACAGAAACAGAACCCAAGAGTCTTCCTGACTCACAGCCCCTGCTAGGAAAGCGGAATGGGAGAAAGAACAGCTCAAAACACAATTAAACTAACTCCTAATTAAATTCCTAATGCAACCAGATTTAACTGTGTCAAGAGGGGAAAAAATAATAATCCTTTGATGGGGCTGTCTGAGGCATTAAAACCCAGCTGGATCCAGCTGCATCTAAATCAGGAAACATGTCAGCAAGAGCAGTTGATTTTGCAGTTAGTTTCTTAACGAGACGCCAGGCTGCAAGAGGACGGCAGCGGGCCTGAGAGCAAGCCTGCAAGTCTCGACCAAGGCAAGGCGTGATTTAGTAGAGTGACGAGAAGAGCTGGAGCCTCATCTCCTTCGCTTCGCAGAACCAGAGGAAACTCCAATGGAAAGCAATGGGATTTGTGTTCCCGGCCACCCCAATGCTGTCAGCCTCTGGAATTGATCAAACATACAATATCCCAGCACACGGCTGAGCTGATGCTGCACAACAAAGCAGCAATAAACCCATGGAGATTCTTCTGATCACAGAATGGTTTGGGTTGGAAGGCATCTTAAGATCATCCAGTTCCAACTCTCACGTTAGACCATGTTGCCCAAGGCTCTGTTCAACCTGGCCTTGAACACTGTCAGGGATGGAGCATTCATCATTTCTTTGGGCAAGCTGTGCCAGCACCTCAGCACCCTCACACTAAAGAACCTCTTTATATCTAACCTGAGCTTCCCCTGTTTCAGTTTGAACCCATCACCCCTTGTTAAGACTCTGTTAAACTTGAGAGATGGTTCCTCTCATAGATGGACACTCAAAAGGTAATTCAGCATCCTGCAAAAACCATTTGGGTCACTGTCAAATAGCAAATCTAACCATAGCTTGTGAAGATGTCGTGCCAGCAAACATACAGAAAGGGAACAGCAAGAGAGATCAAAAACCGGAGAGGACATTTCCAGAGAGATGAGCACAGGAATCATTCCCATCTCTCATTATTACCACAGAACGAAGGCAAAAGTAGTAATTTCAGCAACATCTGTGAGTATGAAGAAATCAGGAAAGCAATTTAAGGTCCTTAGGGGGTGTTGGTACTCTGCAGAATTTGACCTTAGCTCTCATTTACTGCTTCCATGCATGCAGATTTCAAAACTGGAAATTTAAATTGTGAGGATATATCTGTAGCACCTAAAAGTGATTTCAAAGTAGAAGGTATCAGAACGCGTTCAAGCAACAACAGGAGATGGGAAACAAATTTCTTTTGTAAAATACTGGAATACTAAACTGTAATATTCTAATAATAGAATGTCAGACACATTAAATATACCTATGAACTCCATCACACCGTGCTATACTTTATGTGATGCTAGTTTCAGCAATTACTGTATGTGCTGCACTTTGGAAGTGCAGGTACCACATATCCAAACGCATCCATACCTACTTCCACGCACAAAGAGGCATCTCAAGCAGTTATCTTCCCCAACACTGCTGGTACGTCACAGATCATCACCTTATATCCTAGGGCAATGCTTCACCTCCCAAGATGAGTTTTGCTGACACAGTTGCATAGTAGATGTCTGTCAAACACACAACTCCACAGCTACTGCCAGGCTGCAAGCACAATGCAGGATGTGTTCGCCTGGATAGCAGGCAGACCCTGACAGCGAGCAACACACTGTGCGTGACACCATCATTAGGGTTTTCCAAGTCACCTCTAGGTTGGACACTCTGGCAATGGCTTTTCTTAGTGACTCCTGTTTCATTCCAGGATGCTTGGAGGAAAGAAACAGGAAGCAATGACTCCCAACTGTGTTTCTTCAAACATCACCTCTGAGTCCCCCTCCCGAGCTTAGTGCCTGCAGCATAAATCAGGCAGAAAATTCCCCCATCTCTCAAGATTTTGGGCACTGTGACATACCTACGGGCTGCCTTAGGGCTCTTACATTTCAACTATGTCCCTTCAAGCATGTACGGCACAGCCTTCACGGTGAATCCCTAATGGCACACAGACTACAGATTCTCTTTGAAAGCGACCAGCATTCCAGGTCAGTTATGCACATCCACCAGTTAAACACCCGGGCCAGAATGCATCAGCTCCTCACCATCATACCCCCGCACTAAAAGGGAAGGTGAATGGAAACACAAACACTAAGCAAGGAGTGTTTTTCCAGACCTGCATTATGACAAGGTAAGTGATTTTCTCCTTCCCTAAAGGTACCATCTGCACAGAAGTCTCATTTCTGGAAAGCCAGCGCCCAAGGGGATGCTCTAAAAGAAGCTGTAGTGATAACTAACCCAAAATGGACAGACGGGGGGGTGTGGGGGGGGGTGTTGGGTGAGGGGACATTTCTCTTTCTTTTTCAGTGTGTTTGAAAACTGGTTTTGTCTCCATCCAAATGCTGGAACAGGCAAAAAGAGGGAAGTCAAGGGCTGGCAGCACACTTTATCACGCACTTGGATGGCTTAACAGGAGAGATGTGGGAGGATGAGTTTAGTTTAATGCTTTCTTGCTGGTTCACCTGCTCCCCATCTGTCTCTGCAGACTTTGCTTAGAGGGGCAGACCAGAGCATCACTGTCCTCTGCCTCCTCTTCCATTTCAAGTTACTGGTGATGGGAACTTCTGAAGACAGGAACAGAGCAATTCTCAAGCATTAAGGAGTCAGCAGAGATTTGTCCAGTAATTTATCAAAGGTAATAGCTAATAAGAGACACAAAAATCTTGCTCACAGCCTTCCCGGATCCTCGAGTCAGAGTTGTCACCTACAAAAGTGTTACAAGAAATTCCTGGACCACAGTAACAAATTTATTAGCCACAGGCTGACAAACTCTTCCAGGAGTCCCACAGCCAACAATAAATCATACAAATCAGGTTGCAGATACTGGATCTTTAATATAACCAAGGCTGGTGGAGTGGATGTTGGAACAATGTTGGAATTGAGCTGCAGGAGGAAAGGGGCTCTCTTTCATTCAGCCTGACCTTGCATCACAGGGGCCTCACTCCAGCTCACGAGTCATCATACAACGATGATTAATGAGCTACTGAAAGAATAAAGCAAGAAATGGCAAGTTCAGGGATCTGGGTAATAAACTAAAGATAAGAACTATAAGGATTCATCAAAATTAGAGACAGAAGGCACCTCCCAGGTCAGAAACTCAATGTTCCTGTCAGCGTAGAAATGGCTCCCACAGTACTGCTCTGATTGTGCTTCAGTCAGAGTGTGCTCCAGAAGACTGGGCTTCAGGACCTAAGGAACAAGCTCCCACTCTCCCATTCACCAAATTTCATCCTAATATTCCACTCAAGTTTTTATTTGAAGTCTTTGATACCCAGAAATGACAGAACCAGAAGAGGAGACAATCGTCTACTGCTTCACCCTACCCCAGCCAGGGAGCTGCCCGCAAAAGCTCCATCTCTTCAACTACTGCACTGTGCAGCCATGATGAGAGTGGGCAGACCCACACCCAACAGCGACAACCTTCTGCTTGTTGGAGGGACACCGACACACAGAACAAACCTCTGATAGATGATCAAATACAAATGCGGCAGGAGCCCTTCAGGAAAGTCAAAACAGCATCAGGAATCAGCCAAGGGTTGTTTTGGGTTCATCCAGCATAATACTGTGCTACCAACGTAAACATGTCTCCTTCCTAGACAGCTCTGGATTAAAACGGAGGCTCGGATGGAGGAAGAGCCAGAAACAACCCATTTCCACTGGAATTCTGTTATTCATGAGCTGGGCTGGCTAACCCAGACAGCACGAGGGTTTCAGGACAGATGAAATGTGATTACATTATAATTACCTTCGTTACTTTGCAAAGAACATGGTTATGCACTTTCTTTAGTGCCCAGGGAAATCATGTTAACACAATTAGAGCAAGCAGCCTGGTTTAAGCACGGCTTGCTCGGACGTTACTAACACAGCTCCAATTCTCAGCACAGCCTCTCGGAGCCATCCAGCTCCATATATCAGTGGCAGCCGTGTCAGACATCCTCTGAAGCAAGTACCAGCTCTCAGAGAAGAGGCACTCTCCAGGATGTACTGAATGTATAACTTCATTGTATATCATCATCCTGTGCAAGTGCTGTTGGCACGATGAGATGCTGCAGAATTTCTTAATCTCTTGCATTTATTACTCTCTGCAACCTTCCTCCTAGGATATCGTTCTACCCACTAATAAACCAGGAGAGAAATATAACAACAGTTCTATGGCCATGCCATAGAATTGCTGGAAGCCAGAGTAGAACTAATGAGCTCCTGGCCCCCACTCAATCAGGACCATAACAACAATTAGCTCAGAGAAGCCTGAGAACTGTTTTCTGCTCCGCTGTCGCCGGCCTCTCCTCAGTAACCTCTGAGCTGGATAACTTCGATGGGCTTTGACAGAGGGTAAAGGTCACAAACACAATAAAGTTCAGTGCAAACAGCCCCCAGGCGGGGGGGGGGGCCCACAGGGTGCCCCACGGAAGGCAGGGGACCAGCACAGGCTGCTGCAGGCTGCTGCGGGTACCAGCACCCGGAGCTGGATCATCACCTCTGGCCCACACAGACACTGGGAAGACCAAGACACCACCGGGCAGGGTTGGGCGACACAGAAGGAACTACAGACACAAGGAAGAGGAAAGCCACAACCTGCATGAGGGAGACCGGAGGGCATAGCAGGTTTCAGCACGCAGGACTGAAGCGTGCAGCCTAAGCCAGGCTCCATGACCTTTCTGCTGAGGGAAGAGGTCAGTCTTAGGAGCACACCTCACACCTTCCCCTTTCAAGCACCTTGGAGATCTCACCTTTGATTTTAGTACACAGCAGACATACACACAAGGGACTCTGCATCTTCGCTGTCAGGATAAGCAGATGCAAAAAAGAAGCACTGAAGTCACTTCAGTTGAATACAACCTCCAGTCATTACTTACACTTCAGTGTACTCCCAGGGAATGCTCAAGTGCCTGAAACAGTTTTGCCATGTATCAGTTTGCTAGATTAGGGAGAAAAAGACCCCTGTGTCCATTTTACAGAGGTGCAAACTGGATCCATAGAGTGACTCAATGACTCTGCTCTCAGGAACAGAACCTGGGACCATGTGTCCTGTTCTGATTAACAGTAGGTGCTCTGCCCCCTCTAATACGAGTACAAACAAGTAACACCCCTATGCCATCAATAGAGGATGTTCATTATCCAGACCTTCAGTGTTCCCACTGTGCTCTGTGTCCTACAGTGGTTTGGGTCCATCATGCACCATCCACTCACATTAAGCACGGCTGGCTGACACCACTGCTAGTGACAGCCTCTCTGGAGCTCTTCCAGAGCTCTGTGTCATATGATGACCTGAAGCACCAGGGGGATAGGCAGTACAGACAGCAATCATGCAGTATGCTCGATCCTCACACCAAATCCAGTCACAGCATTCACGGAAAAGCACTTTTTTTGGGAATGTTTAAAAATTAGAATGCTCCAAGCACGGGACTCCCTCTTCCCCCCAGTGAGGTGAATGCTGTTTCCATCTTTCCCTTTCTGGCAGCTTCATCTAAGTCTTATGTTCAGAACTCAATGACAGACTGATCCAAGATACATTCTCCTTTCCCACTCTGCCTCCCATCTAAATTCTGAATTGCTTTAAATACTGAAAACCATCAAAACAAGATGATAAACAAGCTAAACAATAATAGGCTGATAGAGTAAACCAAACATGACTGATTAACATCATCTGGTAAAACCCTGCATAGAGATCCGAATGAAAGAACATCAGACACAAAAATCTTCCTCTATTAAGGGGCAGATTTAATTGTTGATTACAAAGTTAATCAGGAGTCTATAAATATTTTGGTTGGAAAGATGGAATCTTAACCCAGGCAACTGCTTCATAGTAAATGTTTGCACAACTGTACATACACAGTCCCCAGCCTGATGCCTGAAGGGGTGATGGGAGCTTGGCCCATACTAGTAATGGTCCAAGCAGTGGGGCACCTCACCCCATGCACTCCCCAAATATGCATCCCCTGTTTCAGACATAGCCACATCTGCCCGTGCCCCCAGGGTACAGGATGGTACCCAGGCTCCAGCCCTGCTGCCCAAACCCTTTGTCTTTATAGCTGAGAACTTTCAAAGCACTGCTGCGCATTCACCACGGTGTAAATCCTTCTGCACAGTGCGTGTGTGTCCTGGAAGCTCATTTCCTCACACCCAGCACACACAGTCAGGCACCACCTGTAACCTGCCTGGAGCGGCTCACACTGCAACCAGTTTGTTGTGTGTGAATAGTGCATCTGTCTCTAAGTGGTAGTTCATAAACCAGCCTTGCACCAAGCTCAGTTGTTGTGGAACAAGTGCCTTCCTGCAGCATTTTGTAGGTAAGAACAAACGTCTTCACAGTACCCCCAAATTCCAAAATGCACCAAGGTGTCACTGCCACCCCTAAGGCAAACAGTGCTGCAGCACGGATCACAGCATGGGAACTATTTTCTATACTCCAGCATCATGCCAATAGGATAAATACGGTTTTAGTCAGTCACCTGCATACTCAACAGCCAAAAGAGTCTGAGACAGGTGAGGTCTAAACTTTGTTTGCATGAATCCACCGGAGCATGGGGAAGCAAAAACCACACTGCATGCACGGCCTGAGGGATGTGCAGTATACAAACCCCTTTAGCACACGTAAATAAATGCATGAGAAGGAAGATGGAGAAGAGGAAAATTCCAGCAAGCCTGGAGACAGCCATAGCCTCAAACTGCAGAGAAATGCTCGCAAAGAAGTTTTCTACGGATCTCAGTGAGAAAGGTGTGCATGGGGAGGTGCTGTCGTGTTACGCACAGACGGAAGCCACTGAGGGACTGCATTAGCTGCCTGCAGAAGTGTTCATCCCCAGATTAGGGACAGAAAAGGCTTTTTCTCCAAGAATACAAGTAGCAAGTGCAGGGAAAGGGAGAGGTCTGAAACCTTTTTTCCTGCTGGCTTCAGATATGAAATGGCCCAGGACAACTGATACCGTGACTCGCAGGGGTGTGTGAACAGGCCACTTGTAACCCACCTGAGAGCTGTTCTAAGCCCCACTCCACCAGGCGCTTCCTCCCACCAGGGCTGTGGCTCAAACTCAGGAGAGCAAGCAGAGCTTCCCAAAACCAGGAGCTTGCTCCCGGATGGCTGCTCTGGGCTGTGAAACCACACAATGGGAACAGCAGCCCACATCAAGAAACTGTCCGGAAAAGCAGAGCTCCTGATAACGTTCCTGTTTCTTGCTAATTATCTTTCCGTGACAAACTGTCAATATGTTTGTGTTTGAGAGACTGATCTACCTCACCAGGAGCTGCTCATCTGGAGAGCGATGCAGGGTAGCTGCCTGCACAGCCTCTGATGGACTTCTTCCCTCTGGGGCCTGATTTTCAGAACCAATCCATCTTTAGAGCTGTGTTAAAAGAGGCCAGAAGACAGCAAGGAGAGGGAGAGGAAGGTAGAGACAGGAGAAAAGCCAGGATGAAGAGAACCATATTGTAAAATGAGTAGGCTTCAGCATTACTAGTGTGGAGAAAATGAATGCATGCGTCAAGCCCAAGGGTACAATTCCAGCAGAGGACTAGGAGCCTGCCTGATTTTGACATATTCCCTTATTTGAAAGGGACAAAGGACACCATCAGGTATTGGGTATTCTCAGACACCAGAAAAGGAGACTTGCTTTTTGCACCCAAAGAGGAGAAGAAAAGAAAGTAAATCTCTTTCACTGTCCCCATTTCCCCACCATCTCATGACCAGAAGACAGATCGCTAGCTTAATTCCACTGATGAACACTTCTGGTCCAGCTTGTTACAGTGGCTGTCCTTCAGCACTGGATGGCATTAACAGAGCTGGTGTAAAAACACTTTAGGGAACTGCTATTCTCCCTCCCCATCACTTCCTTACCTGTGAGACCCATGAAGCCAATGCAGCAACAGCACAGCACGGAGCACTCTGCTCTGCTTCACCCATCATCAGCGAAACCATCAGCTCAGCTCCAACAGCAACACCTTTTTTACTGATTATTGATGCAAAAGGCAGAAACCACCCGGTTGGATTTTCCCAGCCCTGAGGCTGAGTTCGCAGCAGTGGCACTTGGAGGGGAAATCATTTGGACTTTTCACTGAGCCAATCTGATCTGGAAATTGTTGAGAGCAAATAACTCTGGAATCCCACTGTGGCAATTCTGCAGCCACTTTCTGCCTACAATCCCTTCTCTTTTTATCCTTTCTTGAACATCAGTGATTACTATTTGGCACATGTAAAAAATCAGCTATTCCCAAAGCCAAGTCGGACTGATCAATTGCACAACTGAAACGTGTCTCAGAAGTCAGTTTAAGAGATGAGTAATCCCAGGCCCTTTTACATTTCCCAACCTGCAGAACAGGGAGATTGTCATCTGGTTTCGTTGCAGCTTTCTTTGAAAGGTCAGCGTGCCGCCAATACTCGGCTGCCCACAGGAACACAGAGCAGCACATCCCAGGCAATTCTCCAGGTGCCCAACGACCTTTTGCAGCGAGCAGCCTGTGCAGCACAGGGAATCTCTTCTTTCCCTCTCAGCAAAACAACTGCTTATTGACTCTGGAATTGTCTTTAAAAGGCAAGTCAAACCTAAGTGGTCAGCCACTCTGCTGAGTTACCCACCAGCGCAAGGCAGTATACCGGCATGCACACAACAGCTCAGCTCACTGCAGCACTTACACCTTTGAACAGGCTTCTAGGAGTCATTTCAACCTGCTAATCCACCTCTCTTCCTTGCTGCATTAGTAGGAAACACAGCACTCAAAGCACATGGCGGGCGATGCAGATACCCCTCAGCCAGACCCATCTGCAAACAGCTCTGATGTCCCAGCACTGCTCAGAGTGCTCCCAAACAGCAGTAAAGTGGGAGACACCACAGTGGTGGGTTTCCTACCCTGGCAGCACTGTCTTCTAAGCAGAAAATGTCTAACGGGACATTAGGCGACCCTTTCCACACGTAACAGCCAAGAAACTAATGATACACCCTCTTCTTTGCCTGAAGCCATCAAGCAGATTAGAGGCTGGGTGGGAAAGAGCAGACACCCGCTCAGATGGAAGGGTCCTATGAGAAGACAGAAAATTCCAAGTCTCCAGGTTGCACATCAGCCCTAGGCTTTGATCCTGCACTGGTTCTTTCTTCTGGCTCTCATCTAGGCTCTGTCAGACAGACAGGGGAAAACAAATCCTAACCCTATCCAGCTTCCCTGTTACAGAGCTGCTGACTTGCAAGAATGCCCTACAGGAGAGCAGGAAGGGAACCCAAAGCTTTAAGCACCAGGCCAGTCTGGAACACGTTTTATCAAATTCAAAGGCTTAGAGCTCCAGAAGGAGAGAAAAGCTCCTGCACACACCACCTTCCAAGAGCAGCAAACCCACTGCCTGCCCCTGCTGGCGTCTCTCACATCACGTGAGGAATCTCTGCTAAACCCAAATGCTGTATCATGACTTATTTCTTCCTTGGTGTTTTTTTTTCTATCCATCTGTTTCTTTTTATACAGCGTTTGTCTTCCAGCCTCTCTTGGTTTGTTCTCTTCGTGTCTTTTTGAGTCATGAGAACAGGACACACCTTATCCCTCCCACAAACTGCACCTTGCGTCCCTTGTGTGCATTCAGGCTCCTATCTCAGCAAGGCTTCTCTCTCTTGCTCTGCATAAATAGAAGCACAGGCACTTTTAAGGAATAAGGGCTCTGTTTGAAGAGTAATTAGCTGTCAGCATAAAACCAGTACTTATGGATTCTCATCCTTGAAAAAATCTAACTCTGCTCCCCGGCACTGATTATGGCTGTTATAAACAGATGGGGCTGAATCCATACAACTTGGAATAATCCTATATTTCAGAACTAATTAACTGCAAATAAAGCACTGTATGCCACTAGCTTTCAGAAATGTGATTTCCAATTCGATTTGTTTGCACAGAGTGGAAGCTGGGTTCTTCATGGGTGTGCTGTGCTACCCCAGCACACCCTGACAGTGGGACTCAGCAGCATATTCAAGCACACGCTCCACAACTCCAAGAACATGAGGGCTGGGAACTGGAATATTCTGAATCCCCTGCAGCCAAGATGCAGAAGGACAGGGTGGCTCAATCACGCTTGGGATCATACGGAAACCCAGCACCTCGGGTATGCTGTGTCTGGCTGGCTGGCAGAGAAGCTGGTGCAGCTTCTACCAGCGGCGCAGTCTTTGTTTTAATGACTGTCAGAGATATCAAGAGGGGAGCTGTAAAAAGCCCCTGGTTTTAAAATGCAGGGTATGGCGGGTGAAAGCCCTCGACATGTTACTCTGTGACTCCCTTCTCTGTTCAGCCTGGGGCAGCAACTATGGTGATGCCCACACCTCTGTGAGAGAGCAAACCCAGGAATGTTATACTCTGCTTAATTACATCCATGCATTTTACTTACTGACAGCTCTTACTAGACCAGAATTCACTCCAAGCTGGTTATCCATCATAGCAAAAGATACGACAAACACAATCAAATACTACACAGAATCTATAGCTCTTAGTTAACTGGGTCACAGATCGCTCTGCATTGCTTGTGCCAGGCTTCTATGCACGAGCTGCAGGCACCAGGCCAGCCTGTCCCCACCAACACCCGCATGCCTCCCCTCTGGTGACATTCCCTGGGCTTGGCAGGTTGCTGTCAGTGTGTTACAAGCCCCAAGCCAGCTCCATCCAGAGCAAGCACCGGAGAGGGTTACAGGACAGCCACAGGAGCACATCCCGTCCCACCATCCCCATGGACCAGCACAACGTTCATCAGAGAGCAGCTCAGCCAGGTTTACACAGCCACCAGGGCAGCCTCTTGCTCAACCACAGTCACCTCCTGCCAAGCATGATTTTTTCCCCTAATAATCAAGATGAAATTTCCCTTTGCCTAATTTCAGCCCTTTAAATTCCAGTCACAGCCTGTCCTGACCTTTCCAGTGAGGAGATGCATGCGGATGCTGACCCACACGCGTGCGGGGCCATGCTGTGGTACACCTCTCGGAAAGAGACCCTCCCCAATTCCCACCACCTTCCTTGGGAAAAGAAGGAGAAAGGGGGATGTGTGGGAAACGGGGGCACGGCCGCGGAAGCGAGGGATGTGTGAGGAGAGCGGGGGCAACGTGGAGAGGACGCGATTGCTGGCGGAGGGGACCGCGGCTGCTCCTCACCTCCTTTATCTTCATCCTGCGGGCGCGGGTCTCGGGGTCCTCGCCGGGCCGCCTGCCCCGCACCGGGTGCCGTAGGCTGCGGCGGAACCGCTCGTAGTCGAAGCGGAACGGGGCTCGCGTGTCCCGCGCGGAGGCAGCGGCCGTGGCGGGCTCGGCTCGG
>JAOEHY010029583.1:0-46756 GCA_025447955.1 Psilopsiagon aurifrons | reverse complement strand
GGGAGACAAACTGGTGGGGTGGGTAGAAGGGAAGGGAACAAGGATAACATGATTGGAGGTAGTTTCACTTTCTTTACTTGCTCTTGACTCTAACTGCCAGTTCAAATGACTTTGTGGCCCATTTTCTTCTTGTTTTCAAGTTGGTTTTCCTCTCAATTCAGAGCAGATAAGAGAAGAAAATGGGGAACGCCTTACATGGAAAAATATATGCAAAGAGTTGCCAAAGACCGACAGTCCACTGGAAAAAAAGTGTACTGAGATACATACATTTCCCCCTAATTTTTTTAGGGCAGCATTATTAATCTGAGGTGCCCCTGTGCTTCATGGGAGCAGGTATGCTCAGATAACAGTGGTTTCTAGCCTGAAGATAAAATATCAAAATGAGAAATAATAAAATCTGACTACAACTTTCTATCAGTCACATCTCGTCTTGTTAAATTTAACTTGCCTTCTTATATTTCGCATGCAAATTACTTCTCTGGGGTATCCAAGGGAACAGTAATAATTTACCAAAGTGTTCACCTGAAGGTTCATGAGATTATTTAGCTATCTGTTAGACTCTAGATAGAATAACTGTAGCCATGGGGAAGGGGGACTTTCTTTAAAATCCGGGCCTGGAAGAGTAATTTCTGTTGCAGCAGCAGGCAGCAGGGCCATCCTCTTACTGCTGCTCTGGATCTAAAAATGTTTTAAAACTTCTGGTTTAAAACCTTTCTCCACATGAGAAAAGTATAAATCAGGGAGGGAGGCATCTCAAGAAAAGCTGTCTGAAGCAGAGCAAACAGTACACACAAATCTTACCCCAGCTTTTTAAGCAGGCAGCTTTGGTATGGGAAGACTCAAGAGATGAGAAGATCATCCTTCCTGAAGTAGCAGTGATGCTCCTTACAGCCAGTTAGTTGTATCTCACTACTCCTGTGCCCCTCTTTTCACAGGTGTAGGCTGGTAGACCCTGCCTTATAAACTGCAATAACAGAGGCTTCTGGCTTTCTCTATAGGTAGCATAACATTTTTGCTACTTTTGCAAAAGGAGAAGTAGGGTCTGTCTCAAATAGTCTTTCCAATTGCAGCCTCATAACTTCTGTCTATGCACTCAGTACAGGTTGTTGTGTTTGGTTGTGGGGTTTTGGTTTGTCTTTTTTGTTTTGTTTGGTTTTTTTTTATTCATTGCCTTATTTAAGGAGAAGGTTTAATTGGTCTGTTCAGCTGCTATCTGGTGAATGAGGCAAAGGGTTGTTTGAATTAGTTGATTACAAATGTTTATGTTATGTTTACAAATGGTAAATGTTTACATTTCTAGTCCATCTTCTTGCCAACTTTCTCCAAGTGTTTTGCATGTGTTCTTGTGTAAGTACTCACAAAACCTTCCTTTGCTTGGCAAATTTCATCAGCATCTGTAGTGAGTAGTTGGAGGAATTGGGGTGAAGAGTCATTTAGACATTGATCAATGGGACCAGTGATCTGTTTAAAGCCAAGCACAAATTTAAGTGATTTACCGCACTGGGCCTTCAAGTCTTTGCCAAGTGTCATCCAGAAAATTAATTCTAGTAGCCATATCTCCTCAGCTCTGCCAGGCTCAGGCTTAAATTATAATAGCAAACTACTGTTTAATTTAGTGGAAAAAAAAGCTAAGCTGGGAAGAAAAACTAAAAACATGACTTTGTGATAGACTGTTGCACATGGAAATCTTATGTGACAGCAGTACAAGATGGGTCTCAGTCTGGTCTACTTCCAAGGAGAAAGGACCTTAGAGACTGTGTTTGCTGAGAATCTGTGAAGTAGAGGGATGGATGTCTTCTGGGTAAATCCTCTTTTGTCAGGCTATAGAGTTTTTAAAATAAGAGGCAAATTTCACCTGCTTTCCTGAGAGGTGAAAGCATTAAGATATCTCTAGCTTCTGTTGCCTAAACCACAATGGCATTCAGTAATTCCTTGTTAGGCATGGGACAGTCTATTTTAAAATCATTACTTTGTTTCATTAAAGCATATGTTACGAGCAAATTTAAGGTTGTTCTGCACAACTTGGAAGGAAGTAAAACATAAATGTCAATGAGCAGGATAGAAGAAGCTAATATTCTTGGCAAGTTTTGTTTCCTGTAGCAGCCAGGGCTATCAGCCCTACAACATGACATGCAAACCCCAGAATGGCCATGCTGCCTTCAGCTAGCTCAAATTGAATTAGCCCTAATGATGCCCCTAAATGCCACAGTGCCTTTAGCTCTTTGAATGTGATTCTTGCTTGTTCAGGAAGCCCAGTCCTCGCTGTTAGGTTGGTTCATCAAGAAATGATGGCCTAGGAATCAATTTGTTGGGTATAAGTCTGGGTGCCTTTCCTTCCTCATACATCCCTTTAGTTACAAGGGTAACATGGTCTCTCAGTTTTCAAGTGAAATTAATATGTCTTAATTCCTCCTTTTTTTTTCTTCCTCAGAGGAAGAAAGGAGCTTTCCCTGCTCACCCAGTAGCACCTTTTAAGAGTCTAGAGCACATCTTACCACTGTCATTTTTCCTGTACTGCTGCATGGTGACACCCAGAGGCACTCACAACCACAGTATAAGCGCTACTGAAAACAACTCTTTCTCCATTAAATTCAAGAGCTGAAGTTAAGTGTTACACTCATGGAAATGCTCTTCTCTATTATTCCTTCCCTCTCTGGTTGGTATGTAAATGACATAATTTGGCCTGCTATAATAATTGCAGGATGATAAGCCAACTTGAAAATCCTTTAGCTGATGTTTTAATTAACTTTTTTTTTTCATGTGCACACTGTTCATGCTCTAGAATTTAATCTATTTGTGCTATTATACTCTTATCTGAACTAAGCTAAATCAGGCGAAGGATGTCTGTGGTGCTGCGTGCCATTAGTGATGTGTTTGCCAAGCATTCTCTGATGTCACCTAACCACAGGTACTGGATGCTGTGGGGTAGCTGAGATGGCCATGTATAACACACCCTGAGACCACATCCTGAGCACTAATCACCTGTGATTAGTTCCTGAATAAATCCCTTGCCTTGCGAGTTTGTTTTCTCAGGCAGAGATCTCTTCTGCAATTGAAGCAGTGGGTCTGATTCTGCCCTCCAACAGGCATTACACTTTGTGATTGTCCAGATGTGTCATCTCATATGAAGGACAAACACCTGCTGTGTGCCCCCTTCCAATGCCTGTATAACCCTGATCATATTGACAATAAATAATATATTTTCTCTAAGTTGTACTTGTCACATATTTTTGCTAACTCTAGTGTTTGGGTTTCTTTTTCAGCCAGAATTCAGACTTTTCACATTATTCCTTTGTCTTCCTTTTAATATGTTTGAAAATTACATCTGAACCTTGCAATATGCTTTATGTACTTTGGGAAATGGCTGACCCAGTGCTGTCCAAGGTCTCTGGGCATGGAAACACCTCTGGCTGAAGCAACAGCCATGGTGGGGGAGCTCCCCCACAAAAGCCGTGGTTCAAAAGCCATGCACTTATCAGCCAGTGGTTAAAACTGTCAAAACAAGGCTTGCTTCAGCTCTATGAAGCTTGTTCTTGGCTCTTCATATGGAAGAACTGTCATCCCTTACCCGTGGCGTGAAGAGCACAGGGCCCAGAGCGTGGCCAGAGTGCTGTGGGAGTCAGCTCCAGATGGGTTTGTGCAGCTCATTACATCGTGTACACTCTTTTCCATTCTCTCTCTCTGCTTGGAAAGAGAGACATATTCCTGTCTTTTTTGCCTCATTTCACAGCCATGTATTTGTACAGGGTTTTTACCCTGGCTAGTGTGATTACAAAGGAAATAGTGCAGTAGCCCCTCAAATCAAGGGAAAAGAGAAGATCAAAACAGACATCCGACTCCTTAGCTGGAGTGCCAACTACCACAATATTGGGGAAAATGCCATGTGCAAGATTTTGCTGCATGTAAAAATGAAGGGAAGGGAAATGGAAATATATACCAACATGTCCTCTAAAAATGTGTACCTACAGGGCTGAAGCAGCCATAAGTGATGCTGTGCAGATGGTTTTCTCTTGCCAGGGAGAAGTGTAGTGGGGCCAGAGTCTTTTAATCTGTCATATGTATATCCTAAGATTTACAGTTGGAATCAGACTTGAAAATGTAAATGGATTTTCAATTACAGAGTCTGTTCCATCATAATGGCTTTCATTCAAGGCTTTGTCTGGGTAGAACAACAGCTGTTCTGCCTGTGTTTTTTCATGCTTTATTTTATTTTTGACTTTTCTCATATGTAAAATGCAAGGAGATGGACACAGACTGCGAGACACCATGGTGATGTCTGCTAAATAAATAAAGTTCTCCCAGTGATACTTCAATGAAACTACATTTAAAAGATGTTTTTCCATCTCTAACATTGCAAATCACAGAAAGAGAAAGTTGATTTCAGGTAGTGAAGAGCTCTGGCCCAGAATTTCGACCGCCTTCCCACCCCTAACATGGCTAATCTGGATAAAACAGGACGCAGAGCTCTGATCTGGCTTTGAAATTAGCATTTTGCTTGAAATCACCAGCTGGTGATTGTTGAGAGTCCCCTAAAGCCTCCAAGTTTTGCCTCAAATTAAAAATTAAGGAAAGTCAGTGGTCACTCATTTTAGTATGCCACTTTTAAAACCACTTCAAGCACTTAGGTATTTGAAATTGAACTATCTCTGGTGTTCAAATTCAACAGTTGTCTATCTGTTTGTTTAAGCTAAGCAACCTTTTTGTTTCAGTAATTCCTCTTCCCACATCTGTACATTTCTCCTGCTGTTTATTATGATTTTTAAAGATGCATGTTTGACTTTTCATAAAGTACACCTGTTCAAATGCAGATATCAATGAAAGTTTAGTGCAGAAATAGGACTTACAAGTCCAGATACTGCTGTGGATCTATTTCTCACTGCAGACATTGTTTTGTTGCTTGGAGACCTGCTGTATGTTCTTGCTATAAACTGCCTTCCAAAGTTGAGCTCTGTGCTTCTAATACAGCTGGAAAACTAGCAAATATTCTGTGTTTCAAAACTTGTGTAGGAGGAAAGGGACATGTAGGAAAAACCTACCAAACACCAAAACAAAAGCTCCAACCCAGCTCCTTTGAGACCTGGAGCCACCACGAATTTTTGCTTGTGCTGGGAAAGTAATACATAACTTCAGGCACCAACTGAATGACATGCTTCTCATGCAAGGCAGGAATGCATTCTTTTCACAACCAAGAAGAGGAATTATGAGAACCACGACAGAGCCCTGTTATGCTGTTTCTGAGAAGAGAGCTCCTCTGTGGTTGATCTTACTAGAAACCACAATGAGAACATCAGGCAGGGTTCATTTTCCTCCCGAGTCATTCTTCATCTATTTCTCTCCTCCCTATCTGTCCCCTTCTCTTTCTTTTATTATTTTTGTTCTCTTTCTTTTATTATTTTTGTTCTCTTTCTGTCCTCAACTCTTCTCTTTTTCTGTCTGATCTTTTCTCTCTTCTCTTTGAAACACTGCAGTTCTGCCTGCAGGGTTGCCCCTGTCCATCAGAAGGTAGAGCAGTGACAACGCTGTACCTGCAGTGAAGCGTGCTTCCACAAGCAGATTGCACTAAGCTGTGTGCTGTTAAAATATCAGTTTGTGCTGTTCTCACAGGCATTAATCCAGGAACACTATTTGCCTGATACAGTGGGATACTGCAGTGCCAAAGGATAGTTTTTTGGATTTCCATTTCCAGGCTTTTATTCTGACATAGGAAAAAAAGTGGACAAAAATACATTGTTGCCATTCAGAAAAAAACCTCATCATCTGTTTTACATGAGTGCTGGTAATAGAGGTGGAATTAAGGAAATGTAATCTTTGCAATATGCCCAGACTTCTGAATGAGACGGATTCCCAAACAAGCATCTTCCAAAGTCACATTTCAGACTTGCAGTTTCCATCAGCAGGACCTCTGGCAAGGCTGGCAGGAGCACGACTGCAAACATGGGGAGTTTGGAAACAGCTCTCGGAGTGTGGAACCACACTGATGCCTGATCCGCAGATTTGTGCCTTGGCAGGACAGATAGGTCAGAAAATGTGGAAGTGACATGCTCATCTCTGAATCGGAGATTTCAATCTCTTGAAGAGCAAGGGTCTAAGTCTTTTCTGCATTTAGATTCTGCTCTGGTGTAAAGCCAGAATAAGTGTGCTTAAGCTCAGACCTACAGACTAGTTTTTCAAATGTGTTATAAAACATGGCATTACCTTATAAAAAGCCAAGCTCTTGTAACCTACTCTAATTCAGCAGCAAACCATCCTTTACATGCATTTTGTTGCTCCCCATCCTCCAGCAGTACTGACCAGAGAAGAGTATGGAAACTTCCACCATTCAAAGAAGCCCAACATGTCCTCAGATGATCCCCTGTGGAGCTGGACAGTGGGACCAGAGCCAGGCTCTGTCGTCAGGGCTCCCCAGCTTGTTAGAGGGATGTGTTTGTTCCCAACCATTCCTTACTGTCTCAAGATGAATGACTCAACTGACCACCACAATTGCTTGATGGTCCCAGAAGAGATGCTATTTAAGCACTTGGAATGAGAGTAAATGTATCTAAATGGGCCATAATTACATTCATGCTGGTTATTAACAGAAAGTTAGTAATAAAGTTTTGGAGGATCAGCCAAAATGATTGAAGGGGGATCTAATTATTTTTAAAGTAGAACTTGGTTCAATTTTTGGAACATTTATTGAAGCTGGCTGCAGGGGAGTCAATAGTCTCAGCAGTCCTTCAACCCCCTTCCTTCCGATCAAGGGGTCTCTTGGTATTTAGTGACATCTGTTGACTTTAACCCACACAAGACATTGCTCTCTACTAGGCTGACATTACTGTCCTGTGATCACACTGAGCTCTGCCCTCCAAAACAGCAGCAGAAATGGCCGCCCCCCATGAAGATGTGGGAGAGACACCATTCTGTTTGATTTAGCATTGAAAAGTCCACTCCCTTCACTGAAAACTAATTTTCTTTATCCCAATACTGGTTCTGCTGGGAAAAAAAAAAAAGGAGAAAATCGGTAAAAATCACCTTCCCAACATATGAAACCAAAATCCCCGAAACTGAGACATCAAAATGGATCATATTCTTGAAAATCTCCTTTTTCCTCCAGTCACAAGATCAGGCTGGCAATACTTACATGCCTCTGAGAAGCCCTTTGGGTAAGAAAATCCTCACGGCATGCATGATCTTGTGTAAAAAGAGCATTATTTGCCAGTGATTTGCTTTTATTGTTAGTATTGAAAAAAAATAAAAACCTCTACACACATTTTGGAGTGTTACACTGAGTTTATTTTGCAAAAGAAATCAAAGAATGTTTTTGTCATCTTTGAGCCAGATGGAAAGAAAAACCAAACGTATTTCACCCTCAGAAAGAAAACACACGAGAACTTCCAATAATTATTTTCACCAAGTTTGGCTTTTTTGTTGTTGTTTTGGTTGGTTTTGTTACTTTTTTTACTAAACAGCATGGAGAAAACAAGATGAAGATGATGAGTGAACAAATAGGCTCTGGTTTTAGGAAGGTCTGGTTTCTGGGAAACAAGGGCTTTGTAAGTCACTGTTCTTTCCCATCTACAGATACCCATACAGATACAGACTACCTCTGAGTGAGTGTGGGTAAGCACGGGGAGCCTCCTCCTCCCTCCTGCCCATGCCTTGGGAGCAGAGGTGTGTCCCAGTGCGGGAAGAGCATCAGCAGCACAGGGCCTGCTCCAGGGGCAGCAAGTTATCTCCAGGGTGCACAAAACACCCACAGAAGTGAGGGGAGAGAAAGTAAAGCAAGTCTGGGGGCTGGGGCTGGAGACATTTTGTTCCCTTTGGATGCTACATCTGTGTGAGCCGCTGTGCTTTTAATGAAGGAAGCTGCACTGGGGAAAAGTGGTTTTGTTTTCTCATACATGAATCAACTTGGCCACCTTTCCCTTACTTGCTGCCGAGCAGTTTCCTCCGACCAACTCCTTGCCTTGCCAGTGATCAGAGACCAATTTCTTCTGCTACTTGCTAAAAACAGGGGAGCTACTTGCCAAGAATAGAAAATTAAGAGGAGGTCAGCCATCTGAGAAAAATAGCAAGATCAGATTGGCCATTAGAAACAGCCGAATTAAGCTAGCTGCAATAATGGCTAATCTAGGAACTGATCCTGCTCTACTTAAGACATTCTTGGGGGCCCATCCACAGTGCTTTGCATGCTACGACAGTGAACTGAAAGAGGGAGCTCTTGGTACTTAAGACCTTCTCAAAGGTCTTGCACAGCTCAGACCAAATTTCTAGCACCTAGGTGCTGCAAAAACAATGCGATTAAGACAAAAACTGCAATTAAGTGATAAAATAGCACAGTCATGCTTCAAACCAGGATGGTGTGAGAAGGAGGGCTTTAATGAAAGTAATTCTCATCAATTTAACTTTTAATACCTACAAATGCTTGTGGCTCCACATCTCTCTGAACTCCGCATCTCTCCTGGTCATACAAGCATGCACAGAGCAAACAACATTCACTTCCATGTCTCTGCTTACTGCTTCCTTTATTGGAACATTTGCGCATATCATTTATAGACATCAAAGGGGATGAAAGTTTGATATTTATAAGCTCTAATCAGCTGAAGGTGTTTCTAAATAAATTAATAAAGCAAGTCAGAAATGACATTAAGGAATCCAGCACTGGATGTAAATCACAGTGACTTTGCACCCTCTCTGCCTTCCCCTCCCCTCTTTGGAACAGTCCCAGTGCTTGCCAGGGTATATGAACTTCCATTTAGTTTGATGTAAAACAAGAAAAAGGATGATGGAAATGTGTACTCAGCATGCCAAGTTACAGCATTTGTGAGTAGGAAAGAAAGCCAAAACTTGAGCTGGGACAAAATAATTTCGTATAACTGAAAACTTTCCATACAACCTGCGTTATCACTCAGACCATACAGAAAGTGGATTTACTGTGGATGTTTCCCAGGCCCCATTCTGGTGTCTTGTTTGCGTCCCTGAGAATCTCTCCTTTCTGTGGCTGGTTCTTGAAGCTGTCTTAAGACTCTCCCAGTCCTCTCAATGATTTCAGTCTTTGTTGCCATTTGACACCTCCGTTTGCCTCCTGCAGGAATACTGGGTCAGAAGGATGGTCTGTCTCAGCCCGCCTGGCTGCTCAGGCCAGATTCTAAGGATGACTGAACACTCCAGACATGCAACTACAGCATTACTTTCCAGCCAGTTCTGCAGCTACACTCTTCGCTTCAAATGTGTGAACAGAGAGCTTGAGTACATGTTTCTCAATAAAGGTGAATAATTAGAACATTATTAAAGATAGTTACAACCTAGCACTGAAATTCACTTTGAAAGAAATATTTAATTCATACACGTTACACCTTTAAACGGTCCAGGTTCAATGGTTGCTTCCCAGCTGCCCATAGTTTAGCATAGCTGCTGTGCTAGCTTCCAACAGATTAAGAAGCTTTCACAGATCAACAGCCAGTAACCTTATGCAGCCATAAGTACAGCTATAGCTGTTGATCACTGCTATACAGAAAACCTCTTTAGAGGGACTGGAGGATGCTAGATGATTCTTGAACCATCTCATCTCAATATGCACCATCACTGCTGTTGCTGAAGTAACAGAAGGATGAAACGGGCAAAGAAGCAATATAGCTGGGGCTTCCACAGAGGTTTCTCATTAACTTCTTTAGTCGACAGAAGTCTATCCCATCAGTAAAAACCAGGAAGAAGGTCATTAAACATGGCAGATGGTCAGAATGGACTTATTTCACCTAAGTAAGCCAACACTCAAAGCAAAGGTAGCAGTGCTTCTAATTCAGTGTATTTCTGCAAAGCTGCACTCACCAGGGTTTGCAAAACTCTCTGGCTATGCAAAGTAGTAGTACCTTGTTCCCCAAAGTAGCAGTTTAACATTATCTCCACAGACACTGTGTATAAATATGTAAACACTGCAGTGTGTATCTATACACAACGAGGTACAGCATGACAGGGTGTATGGCGGAATCATGTGGCATCTAAAACTTGATGAAAAAGCCAGAAGAGAAGTCTCAGGAAATCCAGACTGCCTGAAGAAAAGCCCTACCTTCAAGATGCTGACACATGGTTTCTGCAGCTGTGATACACAGATCTTTCACTTTTAGTTAAACATATGCAATTTTCATGTTGTTCCTGTCTAATAGCAAATACATACCATGGGACAGATCCTCAAACGTTAACGTTATTTTCTTTCATAAAAATGTGGATACAATTAAAAAGCCAAATGAACACTGGAGGGAGTATGTGATGTAGGAAAGCAACAGTCTTTAATTGGTTGGTCTTAATATTAGGAGAAATATTTCAAAATCAGAAGTACAAAATCTTGTCTCTTTCCAACAGAGCTGGAGTATTTCAACAAACTTATCTGCATTCAGCCAAGGTAAACGGCAGGTCAGGAGGCAATGGAAAAACAACTCTCCTTCCCAAGAAGCCAAAGCAACTTCCTTTGTGATATAGAGTTTGGCCATGTAAAGAGTATAAAAACCGGGAACCAAAACCAGAGTTTCTACTAATGAACTGGTTCCTAATATGTTTTTTATTCCTGATAAGCTGCATGGGACCTCATGGGACCATGGAGGAAACTGGCTGGGTGCTGATATCATCCCATTAGCCACACTGCTTTCTGTTTTGCAGTGTATTTTATTTTCTACTTTGTTTGGGAGAGAACTAGCGGCCCAGAAAACAGACAGATTGATTTTCAAAGCACGTTGGAGAAGTTGGTTGGACTTTTCTGAGTATGGTGTTTTTCTTACCACATTTTGAAATCTGCCTTAAAAAGAAACATGTTTCAGGGTGTGCAGCTCTTTTGATTCTTTTGTCATCAAATCCTTCACCTGGGCTTGACTGGCAGTATGGGTAGCACCTACTGAACAGAATTCCTCATGAGAAGGGAGAAGGAATGAAAACATCTCAAAATCATTCTTTTGAGTTGGTGATGTACTTCAGTGGCATTTTCTCATGAGTAGACGGAAGCAGGAAGGCAAGATGGCCGGCAGGCAGGAAAGTAGGCAGACAGGAAAGAAGACAGGCAGGTAGGCAGGCAGGAAGGCAAAGCTTTTATTACCATGGTCTTTGCCCAATGGAACACTGGCTGTGATCAGAGCTATAATGAGTATCTAGTTCTTAGTCAACTTAATTGTTACACATGCAGATTAGACTGCATAGAATATGGAAAACACTATCTAAAATCTGCTTTAAAAGTTATTTAACCAGAACAAATAATCTGGGAAAGTACAACTATTTCTAAATGGAAAAACAGTTCTCTGTAGCTGAGCTAGGCCTGATAGCAAACCAGCAAAAAAATTAATGAATTATTAGTACCTTTATTGTTTTCTTTGGCCCCTGTGCACTATATTTGTAAAAAAAGTCAGTAAAAAAGAGAACAACTGTAAAAAGCAAATATTTTGTACAAAAATACAAAGTTTTAAAAGCTCTTAAAAGTATATTCCATATTATTGATAAGAGTTGGACTATATATATATATTTATATAAAATCTATATATTCGTGTATCTGTATAATTTTCCTACATTTGGGATTTAGCAAATGAAACATACTGTTTACACAGTTGCTTTATATGTTTTTCTATATGAGTGACCAACAGTCTTATTCAGATTGGTAGAATGTCTTTTCTTAGAAGACACAAGTTGCTTATGTATGTGGCTACTGGTTGGGAAGAAAATCTGTAACAGAATTAGTCCAACAGTATTTCTTGATGCTGCAGGTTGAAAAGCCTCGAATAATTGCAGGATGCTGGAGAAGAGCTGCTGCTGAATTCCTTTATACATTTAAACCAGTTTTCAGTGCTTGCTTTTGTTTGTTTGGGTTTTTTTCCCCTTTCAATTTTGGTAGGCAATGTTGCTCTCTTTCCCGGGATTTTCTTCTTGAAGTAAATTTCCATAATATGTAGATTTCTGTTAAGTCACAGCCTGTTACACTCCAAATATTTGCCCTGCAGTGTGAGGGAAAAAAAGAAAAACAAAGAAAAAAACCTCATGTGAAGCTTAAGTGCATTTCCAAACCGAACACTTACAGACCTCAAGGTATGTAGAAAACTGGACTCATACTCAGATCTTATAGGTCCTGGAGGATAGATATTTGTAAACCATGCAGTTTTCCTAAACTAACAAAAGTATGTAGGAAAACGAGAGCAAATTAAATTACATGGTCCTTTGCTCTGGACATACAGAGTTATACATGCACAAAGCTTGTTCAGCACTTTGGTTCGGTTTGGTTTAGGGGAACATTTCAGTGGATGGGATTTAAGTTTGGCTCTAGGTGACATTTCTGTTTGCCTTTACTGAAATTCAACCTACAGGTTTGCAACTGGAGCAGCCGGGCATCCTTGGCAAAGCAATGTTTAGACAGGTTGTATGGAGGAGATAATGTTATAGGTAGAGCCCCACCATGAATACAAATACCACCTAGCTCTGTGATGATGGGGCCAGGCTCTAAGCAGCCATGTGAACCATTTCCCTTCTGCTGTTGCAGAAATGCCTGTGTAACCAGAAAGAGATGCCCCATGGCAATCACCTGCATGACTGCCGGGCAGTTTACTAGTCCTTCAGTCCAACTACAACAGACAAGTTACTTACAGCCTGTGGACCTGGCCTCTCAGCCCTATGGGACATCTCCTGGGAGTGGTGGGAATGTTAAGATTTCCTTGGCAGTCACCAAGTGCCTCATGTTGCACAAACTCTCAAAACAGAGTCTTTTTGGGATTTTGCGGCTGGTCCCTGAGCCATCCTAAGGCCAGCTTTCCCTTTTGTGTGGCCACTGAGTCTATAAATACAGCTCGCGGTGTGATTAGGGTCTGGAGCATGTGCCAAATCATGCCTACATGCCTTGTTTAATGTCTACAGGAGACAGTCAAGATGCAGAGCATGCCATGGCTACAGCCAGCTTGGAGGCTGCTTTTACCGAATGCAGTAAATCCAGCATCTGCATCGCACAGGGTATTAGAAAAGTGCATGCTAGGCAGGATCTGAGTAGAAGTCCTCCACCTGTGTTACCCTCTCTTCCTCAAAAGACCCTGCCATAGCATCTAGCCAAGTTCTTCTGCTCTCTAGCTGCAGAAAATTTACTGTGGGTATGGTGAAGTAATCAAACCAAGTGCCTTGCTTACCTTTGTCCATGTCTTTTTCACAAATGAAATTGTTAACATCTTCACAGTAGAAGTCATTCCAGAGCCCAGCATAGATCAACCCAGCACAATCTTCCCCTGGCCCGTGCCCATGGCTCCAGTTATCAGGTTGCCCAGTTTTCCAGTTTCTTTCAAACAAAAAGCGAGAGATAAGATTTCACAACACAGCACACATGACAGTGTTTCACAGCAAGAAATTAACAAAAACATCATGAGATCCGTTCTGAATGGGAAATACACACTGAAACAAACAATATATGACTCTTGCTGAAAATGAGAAACAGATGTATTACTAAGAAGGGAATCTATTCGGCCTTGGGCTGCCAAAACTTACAGACCTAAAATTAGACTGATGAACTTTATTTTAGTTTCTGAATGTACATGCACATACAGTGGGAGTGCTCCATGCTCCATGTGTATTACTCCAAGCTTGCAAAGCCTGCATGCCGCATTCCTGCTGGCAGATGGGACTGAGAAGAGCCCGCAGGGTAAGTCTGCCAAGATGGCAGCACCCTGTCATCACTCATTGCAAAGGAGCTCAGCCCTCTGACTGCCTCTTGGGAGGGACAGCAAAAATCCATGTGTTTTATGGGTAAGTGAATTTTTGGACTTACAAGGGAGGTACAAAGTATATTTAGATATATCTTTTGAGATCAATAGGTTTGATGGTGAAACTTAATGCAGCATGTAAAAAACTTACAGCAAGTGTTTCCTCATCCTGTTTTTGTTTAACAAGTATGAAACACTTCCAGTCTTAGGACTTAAAAGCTCTGTTTTCCTGCAGAAACAAGTTGTTGAAGGGAGCCTGTGATTGCTGGCTGATATGGTCCATACTCAGCTAAAAAACATGCCTATCTGACACAGAGCATCTGACCAGGCACCTGGGAGGACACAGGGCTTTCCAGAAGTAATGGAATACTGTGAAAATCAGTAACTGACAGCTCTGAGGTTATGACAGGGCACCTAAAACCACGGTGTAGTGGAAACCTACTGAAAACAGCAGCTTAAGTGGGATTCAGTCACAGTGCTGCCATAAAAAGAAAGAAAGATGAAAATGGGGAGGGAGAAAAAGGGAAAAATATTATGGCTCATTGGAATTGCATCTGACTTTTTCCATGTTTCTCATAAAAATAAACACCAATGAGATCACAGCTAATCATTTCATAACATGTGACTGACCGTAGCATGTTTTTCTGGAGCACAGCATGCTCAGCCCTATAAACTCTTTGGTCCACTCCTCACTACTAAAAATTTGGGTGGTTGTAATCTGTCCCATTTAGGACAAATTAGGTGTAGCCCTAGGATTCCCGGAGAGCTGCCAATTCAGCTCTCAGCTGGCCAAAGCATAGACACCCTCGTTTCATGCATTTTCCTTATGTTTAATGCTTTCCACTTGGATTTGGGCTTTATCTAAAGGCTGGTCATTTTTATCAGAACGAGTGCTCTATTTATAGCCAGTTGTAATGCAAATAAGGAAAATTCAAACCAAGACAGCAAAACTGTCTGTCCTTTCCATCTCAACTTTGTAATAAAAGTCAAGCAAATGTTTTGGCAAGAAACATTGTGCTGTGTAGCTATGTGATTCTTTCATTCAACATTCCATTTTCTTCCTGGCAGGGAAAGAAAGACTTGTGCATGGAGAAGGGAGAGAGAAAAATCAGAGTTCAGCAGTAGCCTCAGTAACAAATTATTTCATTGGCATCCACAACCCTCTGGATCCGTTGGATAATTTCTAGATGATGCTTTTAGAAGTGTCAGCAAGAGTGGCAGCATCTGCAGCAAATAAACACCATTGGTTTTTATTTACATACGTGTAAACTGGTAAGGATCCATCCAGCCATCTCCATTCATTTTCCTTCTCTGAATCTGTTAGTCCAATCCAGAAGCTGCCTTTTCCAAAAATCTGTCTTTTTATCCATTGCTGTGGAAGAAAGATCTTGGTTCAGGACAAGCACACACAGCCATCCTTGGATAAGCTGCTCTGGATTCATGAGCATCTTTGTTACGAGAACAGGAAGGGACATAAAATTTTTTCTGAGCTGAGGATATGTTTCAGGAGTCAGCTTTGAGACCCTGCACCCACATCAGAATCCACCACAGTGTTTGCATGTGAGGTAGAGAGAGCAAAGCATGAAAAGTAGGTTGACATAAAGTCAGGCAATGTCTTAACAGATGCAACCTGAAGAACCCACCCCCAAAGTAAGCGCTTGTATCTTGACAACCCCACTCCTATGTAGCCACCAAATAATTATGCTGAACAATTGTAAAAGTATAGCTACACTTACAGTTAGATTAAAAATATTTTTTGGTCACAGTAGTTTTAGGCTGCATGTGTCAAATCAGACAATTTAAAGTTCACCACTGCAAAAAATACATTTTGGATAATATGCATGGCATAATGGACTGCATCTTCAAAGGTTCAAAACACTCTGCCCTTCTGCACATGGAGAAGCTGCTGAGCAGGAAGAGGGTGAACAAAATGGTAACTGGAGTCAATCACTGTGTTTGCTTCACCATATTAATTCACAATGCTCTCAGCTTCCCACTTGCCTTGTAGCTAAATAACATCAAACTCTCACCTTAGAAAACAGAAAGAGAAGGTGATTACCTGCTCCTCTTTGTTGTTTATGATAACCAAGCGTGATGCCCTCTCTTCACAGAATAACTTTGCCTCTTCAAAAATTTCTCTTTCAATTGAAAAGTAGTAGCACTTTTCAGTATAGTTCTTCCAATGAGGAGAACAACCTGTGATATGAATTTTTTGTGTTAAGTTAGTTACTCAAGGGGCTGGTGGTAACTTTCTGCATAGGGCCAATAGTAAGTGGAGGATCCTGCACCCATCTACAGTATGACCTGAAGCACTTTAGGAATTTACTTAGAATCACAGAATAAACTAGGTTGGAAAAGACCCTTAAGATCATAGAGTCCAAACTTTACCCCAGGACTGCTGTGTCCATCACTAAACCGCATTACTAAAGGCCTCACCTATGCAGCTTTTGAACACTTCCAGGGATGGTGATTCCACCACTTCCCTGGGAAGCCAGTTCCAATGCCTGATTACCCTCTCTGTGAATAATTTTTCCCTCATATCCAGTCTCATTTATTAGGATCCTGACTTTGTGCAATCAAGGCTAAGCTGTGTGGTCGAGGAGATTATTTATTAATCATACTATTGCTGCTTTTTCTTTAGCTGTAAACATTAAATTTCAGGTCATCAGAAGGAAGAGCAACAGGTGAAGCAACACAGCTTCACTCAACAAGGCTCTTTGTGATAAATCCCAGACATTTAGTCTAAGGAAGTGAGGTTATTTGAACTAGAAACTAAGTGGTGAGCACCCTCTACTATGTATGTTTGTATCTCTGTAAAAAGATGCATGCAGTGTGTTGACAACTTACCATTAGCCTCGGGCTCTGACGTAGGTTCACTCTGTAGGGCCAGTGGCATCCCTGGACCTGGTGGCCCTGGTGGCCCAGGTGGGCCCTTTGGACCAGGCAGCCCAGGGACTCCAGGTAGTCCAGGTAGTCCTCGAGGTCCTGGTACCCCTGGCTCTCCCACAGTTCCTTGCAGCCCTTGAAATCCTGGTGGACCTTGTGGCCCAGGTGGACCATCTTTGCCTTGTGGTCCTGGTGGTCCTGGGTCTCCACTTGGTCCAGGTGGACCCGTCTTGCCTGGAGAACCTCTCTGACCTTTGGAGCCCGGTGATCCTCTAGAACCTTTTCCTCCTTTTTCTCCTGGTGGCCCAGTTGGCCCAGGTGGGCCCTTCTCACCTGCAGGTCCTGGTGGTCCAGGCTCTCCTTTCTCTCCTTTTTGTCCTTTTAGGCCAGCGGGGCCAAGAGGACCTTGAGGGCCTCTGTCGCCTTTAGGTCCCCTTGGACCAGGAGGGCCTGAAACAATGTAAGCATGCAAAGTGGGGATATGGACAGAATAAGAAGCCCACGAGGGGTCCTCATTTAACGTGTCTCAGGCTGCCAACACCGGATATTCAGAGCTGTGAAAACTGGGTTAACAGTTACTTTGTGTAATGCTTGTACATCTGCTTCTTGGGTGCTATATAGCATTGATCTTTCCTCAGCCTCTATGAAATACAGGATGCAGAAGAAAATAATCTGAAGCACCTTGTCCTGTGAACTGGACAATGACACCATGCCCTAGGTGACCAGCTGAGGCACCAGTCCCTGCAAGACACACTCCGTCCTGCGTGTTGATGCTCCCATTCCTTTGCTCTGCTACTTCCTTCTAGCCCCACCTCTCCTCTCTTAGACTATAAGACTCTTTCTCCCGCAGTGACCTTGTTCACTGCTTTGTCAGTAATGGGTTGTCAAAATGGGCCAAAATGATGAATAGCAAGTAATAGGCCAACTGTGGGAAAGACCAGAAGTACTAGTTGCTAACTGGTCAGCTATAACACGAGAGGGAATGATACACACGTTAGGAAATGGCAACATTGTGACATTAAAAAACAAAATAATTTGGGATTCTGATCATGGATGAGCAAATGCCTTGCCAGCATTTTTCCCCCCGCCAATCTATGTATTTTTAAATCCTCCAGAGATAAATTCCTAAACTGCAGTGATTTAGTCCTAGTTGAAATCAGAGAGGTTGTGGTTACAGACATGAAATCTTGGCTCTAATTCAGCCTTAGTTTATTTGGAGCAATGGATTTATATTTGTGATTAGGCTTTTAGGCTTGACTGGTTTACATCAGGTTGGAAATACGAATGTTCTTTTCATTTGGGATAATACTTGGCTGGGAGAAACCTCCTAAACTCAACGCTATTTATTTCTGGAGAAAATAAAATATCCCAGGATTAACAACTAAGCAAAGTAGGATGTTTTCTGGCAGACTAACGACTGGCTGAAAGTGAAATAGCAACTTGTTTTTCAGTAAGGGCGGACCTTGCTGGGAATAGTCCAACATATATTTTTTAGCCATTTCCTCCTTAGCAGGCATTGGTTTTTTGAGGTTCCACACCTTCACTCGCTTATTTTAGAAACTAAATCAAAACCAGATCCAGTCAGTCAGTCAGAATAAATTTTGCTAAGTCAGAACCTTCTTTCATAACATCCCCCTTGTAGCTATGTAAAGAAGGCATAGGAAAATTAATAAGGAAAATTCAATCAACATTTACATTCATAAAGTTTAGAATCAGATGATGGAAAACCCCAGGACTCCACCTGCATGCACTGTCTTCCACAGAACTAAACAAGTAATGCAAGCAGGAATTTGGCATAGACTATTAGAGGCATCATTAGGGAAGCTACATACCTTGTAGGATAGTGAAGTTCTTGATGAGCTGGCCATGTTTGGAATCTACCAGCTTCATTTCTTCCATGATTACTGACAAATTGGCAACTTCAACATCTAACCTTGACCTCATCAAATCCTGTTGCACCTTGAGAGATGCAGAGTCTAAGCGAATATTGGCTAGTGTGCTGTTCATAAAAATCAGCTCATCTGAATGTTTACTTAAGGTGTCTGTACAAGTTGTCCTGACTTCATTGAGATTGCTAGTCAGTGTCCGTAGATGATGAGCAGTGTAGCTGATGTTGCTAATGATATTGACTATATCGGTTTCAAAGACCTGAAACCTCTCTTCTAGCTGGTTAAATTTGGCAGAAGTTCTATTTTCATATTCTTTATGTTGTTCCTGGAGATCCTTTAGATTTTGTTCGTTGGCTTGGGCAATTGTGGTGATGTTCTCCATCTGCCCACTGAAGGAGCTGAGCTGATTGTTCATGTCTTCAAGTGTATCATTGTTAGCTTTAGCCAATGCTGAGTTGTTGGCAGCCAAAGTCTGCAAATTTTGTACTTTCTCCTTAAGCCCATCGGTGTCCTTCCGGGCTTGAAGGACAACCTGCTGCAGATTTTGAAAGTCATTCTTGATTCTTAGGATAGCCAAGCTTGTATCTTCCATTGACTTCTGCAGGACACTGATAAGATTTCTTTGCTGCATTTGTGTCAGGTTTAAGTTGTTCAGGTTCATAATGACCACATTATGAGAATGCACTTGGTTTTGCAAGTTTGTTTGGATATTACTTGTGTCTTGTTGAAGATTGTTGATATAGCCAGTATATGCCTGAAGAGTCTTATTAACACTGATGATCATGATAGAGTTACTATCTAAGGCACTTCTCATTTGGCTCTGTCTGTCATCTAATACATTTCCAGACTCTTGCAGCTTCTCCAGTGTATCTTTGTTTCTGGTAGTTTTCTCTGCAATATCATGAAGCTGCTGACGAAGAGCCAGAATGTCAGATCGGAAGCTAGACAGTTCAGTGTTAGTATCCATGGCTTTTTGCCCAGCTTGGTCATCTGTTGTACGTGAGAAAAAAAAAGAAAAGCTTTAGGATGAGATTTTAAAAACACAGTAACAGAAAGCACAGTGTATCTTAAGTACAGTCAGGATGTCAAAACGTTTTGTCAACAGACAGAATGCTGTATTTTTCCAGAAAAGAGAAACCACTAAGCAAAGTTCTGCCACTAGACAGAGCAAAAATCAAAGAGAAATCAGTGAAGACCTTGTGTTTTTTCTGGGGAGAACAAAATGGTGATTCTAGCATCATATATGAGAAAAGCTACCACTGATGAGTAAATGCAGTCAAGTAGTGCTGTATTCTGAATGAAAACTGAATGGCAAACAGAATTCAAAATAATAAAGAACTATCAGTAAGAATATGTTTTGAAGCTGCAGCTGGATTTTACTGAAAGCTCGTAAGTAAATTTTAGCTGCTTGTATTTTATTCTTCTTTTTCCTGGCAGGTGGAATATATTCATTGTGATTTAGTACCTACAGTTCCATTTTTTTTAAATCTTGGGTTTAGTTTTAAAAAAGTTCTAATACTTCTTTTAAAACAATCTGGGTTAGTGACAAAACCTTTGCCAGCAGCCTATTCCATATGTGACACGGTATAATGTATTTCTGTTTTTTTGTCTAATATAGAACTATTGCTTTTAAGGACATTTGCTTTGCTGTTATAGTTTCCTCATGTTCTGAGTTTGAGGAAGGTAAAACCTTTAACTTTGAGGAACATCTCTGCTCTTGCTTGCACTGCCCTACAGAATACTTCTGGAAGCTTATCTGAATATGATTAAGCTTCTTTGGCTGCACAGCTCATCAGCCAGGACATGGAAACCAAGCAAATAAGCAGTCAACACTCACTTGAAATATTCACTTTCTTGACCTCAGTCACTTCTCTCTCATATACACAGTTCATATATGATTGTCCTCATCTAAGTGTAGCTATATTTATGATTATGCACTCTGAAGTCCATCATTTCAGATGGCCCCAAGAGAAAGCAGGCTGGTTTTCATAAACTACAGTGAATACAGCTGTGTATTCTTCTTCTGGTGTGTTCGAATGAGCCATGATGGCAAACATCAAATGGTGGCTTGTGAGACTTCAGTCTAAAGTGTTTACAGAGTCTTTTGTGGATGGACATCTTCCCAAGCACAGTTCCTCTCCCTGCCACTTGTCTCATTGCAGGATCTTCTCAGCTCTGACTATGTGTTTACCTCTTCGTTATAGCTCAAATGATGTTGTGCTCCTCACATAGCTCTGACAACTTCCAGGTTTACACACAGCTAATCCCTGAAGGCCTGTCTTTCATTCACCACATGCTGTTATCCTTCTGGCCCTATAGCAGTTCTCTTACCTTTATGCCTCCCACACACACTGTTCCATAACTTTTTAACTTCCTCCAGGGGCAAGTCCATTTAAATGGGAACTGAAGGTCCTGAGCATCTCACTGGCCATCCATCCAGCAGCGTGTAAAAATGTGTGGGCATGAATGAATCAAAGGCACTCCAAGTTGTGAAATTTAATCAGCATAACATAATAACACAAATATAACTCAAAGGTTGCATGTGCTTGAAGGTGTAACATTTACTTCTGTGTATTTATCAGTAAAAGTACATGCCCCTGAATTACTCTATGTCTTTGAACTAAATGCACTGTGCAAATATCTCAGAATCAAGCTATTTTTTTCAGGGGAAAAAGTTGTAAGCATTTATAATCAAGCTGCAAGCAAGTAATTTTTCCTAGAAATACACATCTCAACAGGTGGTTTATGAAGCTGAACAAAATTTATTTCAGTCTTCAAATAAATTGCACATGCATTATGCGTATATGAATATAAATATATTAATACTTAACATATTGATATTTATATCAGAACCAATTATTTATTTCCACACTAAAACTAATTATTATAAACTATATGTCTGTGTATATATAAATTGATAGTAAGCAGCTATCCTTCCTTTTCAGACAGGGAAGGAATGTAGAAATGTATGTTTGGTGAGTAGAATGCGAAATCCAAGATTTTTTCCATCTTCCTGCAAATTGAGAACTGCAATAGCACTTGGGAGTGCTGAACTCATAACACTTGTGTCCTGTGTTCCCTGAATTGATTAAGAAACATTTCATGGAAGTAATTAACTTGCCTCACACATCAGAGTTTTGAACACCTCATTGCTTGTGCACCCTTTAATATGGCCTTCAGGTTTGAATCTTAACTGCTAAAATAGCATCAGGATGACTTGGTGATAGTCAGTTTCCAATTCATGTAGAATCTTCTGTGCTGTGGAACAGCTTCTGCTATGTTTTACATCTTTGCCTCAGAGAGGACTCTCTCCTGAGGACAACCATTAAGTATCTGCTTATTTTAGTGTAAGCGATTTCAGAGTGATTTCAGTGGGAACTGTAAATACTGAAGCATGCTTAAAATGCTGTCCTAAGGAGAGCTGCTCTTAACTACTTTGAAGTGCTGTCCCAAGTACTTGAGACATTGGAACAGAAGTGCTGTATCTTGTCAGAGCCACAGATTTTTCAGGCACATTTCCTGCTACTACCTGCCAGGAGAACACCTCAAAGCCATAATACAAAGGGACTTTGCTTGTGTGTGTATTACCTAATTTCTTCAGCCCACTCTCCACCTCTGTGAGCTTTTCTGTATATCTTCTGTGGGATGTTTCCAGGCCACCTGTCACATTGTCCATTTTTTCTACAACTAGAAGAAAGAGAACAGTGTTATAGAAAGAATAAAAGTAAAATTATTTTAAAAATCTAGAAAACAATAAATCAAATAAAAACCCACCCCTAACATCAAACAAAAATGAAACCACCTTAAAATTGCCTTGCTTGCCACTACACTCTTCTGTGGCTCTGTGAAATGTTGGAAGGATGAGCTCCTATCTGCTGGTAGGACTCATCATTCTTCCAGTTCTTCAGTCTGCCAACAGTTCCCAAACATTTCCTTTGCTAATGGGCTGTCTCTCTCCTGAATGAGGAAATCCTTCTTTGTGGGTTTTCCTCATGAACTAAATCCTTTCAACAGTATTTCCATGCTTCAAGAACAGTGCTGTGTGGCAAAGACAGACTGATTCCTAAAGGCTCAGACTTCCTTTTAGTTTGCTATGAGCCATTTTTCCTTAAAAAGGATGTTTTTTCCCTCCTATGCCTTTTAATCATTAAAAAATGCCACCTGGATGGCAAACTTTGGACTGAGGTAGCAGTTTGAAGGTGCAATTACCAGGTATTTTGGAGATAAACTTAAGCACCTTGACAATGGTATAGATACCACTCAAAACGATCTTGAAACCATCCCTCCTCACTAAGATTGAAAGGACAGTCACTCAGCAAGTGCAGATTTTTGGCTGATGTGCTCTTTATTTTGTCATGTCTGAGTCATTTTCTTGTCACTGAGGCAATCTGATTATTTGATGGGATTGATACAGAAAAGGAAAAAGCAGAGCAACAAATAAAGAGCCCAGGGTCACTTCCAGTAGCAAAAATGTGAAATGCTTGCGAGGTCAGAGGCAGCCTCCAGCTTCCACAGCAAACCTTATCTAATAGGCTTTTCATTCAAGCCACAATCAGGGGCAGAAATTTCTTCTCATAAGATTATTTAACCTTTTTTCTACACTGGGAGCAGAATGGATCTGAACCAACTGTGGGAGAGGCCACAGCTCCCTCCTTTCCATCAGAAGAAATAAGGCGCTTCTTATGTCTTGAGATAGTGAAGCCAATTCTGTAAGCTGGTGGTGTGGGGTCGGAGGTAACTGTCTGTGAGATAATCTGCAGCTAAGAAACAGCTTCATGAAGTTGTTGCGATGTAAAGATTTGGGTTTTCACTAGAAGTGGAAATTCAGGCAATCTTTTGCTGCTCATGAGCAACCACAAGAATCCCAGACCTTTAAAGTGCAGTCCACCAGCTGCTCCTTCTGTATTAACCTTTGTCCTTGTTTGCTGACTCTGGGTACCACAGTTACACTGGAGCCTTTTATTGCTTCCCCCAAACCAACAGGAGAAAAAGCAGACCGAGATTATCACTGCTGCAACTGAATTGAAGTAAATAGTGTTACAACAGAGAAAAAGTTTCAAGGTTTTCAGAGAGACCAGACATCCTTCGATTCATTTCCTGTCTGCTCCCTTCCGTATTGCTAACAAGCCAGTAGAACAGAGAAGTCAGAGCTTGGCTTTCTGTATCTGAGATGACAGCAGACTGTTAAAGAGATCCAGGCTATAATAATGGCTTTGCTTTTTCAGGGGGACCATTGCTTAATAACTTCTGCTTTGGCCTACTCCAAGTGTTTCTGCTGGACCTGTGCCTTGACTGCCAATGTCACATTACCTATGGGTCTCATTAATCAAGTTTTAGTGTAATATTCACCTGGTTTCTGCAGTTATGCAAAAAACTTGGAGTTGGAAAATTAATACATATTATCAATAATTTAAGGAAAATGTAGTTCCTTCCTTTTCTTGTGCAAATGAATGACAGTTTGTATGTCAGATCTTAAGTTTGCAAAACTGAGATTTTATACTGTCCTATAACAACAAGAATGTTTTCATGGTTGAATGAATTCTGACACTAGAAACTTGGGTTAAAATATTCCCCTGAAGAGTCCAAAGCAAATGAAAATAGTAGAAATCCTGTCAATATGTAGTAGCCTGTACTGGCAGTTAGTTGAGATTGGATGGAAGTAAAGATACAAAAGCATATGGTATTTTTCATTGATGAAAGTTAAAAAAGAATACAAAAACCACGACCCCACACTACAAAGACTGAAGCTGGCCTGTGGCTATGGACATTCTTAGTGTGGAACACCCCCAAAATCTGTTGAAGTGGCATGTTAATTAGACACCTTACTGGTATTATTGACAACTGGCTATGATATGTGGGGAAGACAGTGCCTGGCTGTGTACGAAAGGTCACTAATGAAGGCTGTTAAAAGGTCTTTCAGTCCCCAGCAGCTTATCACCTACAGAAAGTCATAGCTTTTAATTCTCACATGTAACTGGAAGCCAAACAGCAGCCCTAGACTGGGAGTGCTGACACAACATTTGTCCGGAAGATGCTGGTTTAGAGGCTGCTTTCAAATACAGAAGGTATTGTTTTTTATCTATTTGACACTGAGCAAGCAATGACTTATCCAGATTAACTGATCAAAGTGCAGAATTAGCTATATCAGGCACACCATTTCCTTTATTTTAATTCTGTTTCCCCTAAGAGGGCAAGTCAGTCCTGTCATGTGAAGTGCAGAGGAGAGAGGCCAGAACCAAGTTCAAGCCATCCAGGTCCAGCAGCAAAACCAGTAGAGATCTCTGCAAATGTGAACTGCAGGGTTTCCTCAAGGATTCTTGCTGATGCAGGCTAAGCCGAATTTTGTCATCCCACAGACCAATACATATATTTACTTTTTGCAGGGGCAGGATGTTAGTCTCCATGGTCAAACAAATGGTGCTCCTGGGGACTTGATTTCGTATACATACTCCTTCCCCAAGCAAGTTGTAGCTTCTTTCTTGCTACTGCCCTGCAAGAGGGAAGCATGAACTCTGGGGAGAACGAGTAGAGGGCTGTGGCCAAAGTAGGTTTTGTTGCTCTTGCTGTCAAAAGAGATCATACGGACAGATGCCCAGTTATTTGGAATGCTTTTCCTTTCCTGGCAGTAGTTCCCACCACCATCTCTGGATGGAACCTTCAGTGGTAGGCGAGCATGTGAAGCACTCTCAGGAGTGGAAGTCAAGTTCTCAGAAGTGCCATGGGCTTGAACAGCCACTTTCCATCTTCTCCAGAAAAAGGCAAAGGTTAAACATGGCAGACCAGCCTAATATCCCTTATGAAGGCCACTATGCTGCTCCCAACCGTCTGCTGATCTCAGAGCCTTAAGCTTGCTTTTGGATATTAATTCTCAGCTTGGTCAGATCTGTCTATGTTGTCATCTCACTTTATGACAAGGTCACTGAGGAAAACGTAGTAAAGTTCCTCCCTAAAGAAGGCAAAATTTCAAGTAGTTGCTGACTGGAACAGTGAGGATTGCCTGTATATGAGGCACTATTTCAGAAGCAGGGACAAAATGTGCCATCTCACCACATGTGATGTGCTGGCCCTGGGTAATGGCAGGCAAACTCTGTCTGGGAGACACATAAAATAAGTAGATGAAAGTCACAGTGGGCATTAGTCAAGAGACTTAAGAACAAGGACTGACTAGAGAATGAGAACTGTCAAATTTAAGCTGAAAGCAAGTTAACTTCCCTCACTGTAGCGAGTCACAGGGATATCATTCAATTTCAACAGGCTAAGCTGACACCGGCTCATGCCAGTATAACTTTGTATTTTGCATTTAATGCACAAAAATTACAGATGTTTTTAACAATATTTTAATATGCCTTCTCAAAGCAAATTAATAGTAAACTCAGCTTGTTATTCCTTCATGACCTTGATGTTTAACTCATGTTTTGGTTTCAGGTTTCTCTAACCTACTATGTAATTTTTACCACCAGTTTGGAGGTTTGTTCTATGTTGACTTTGCCTCCCATTGAGTTATTTTTTTGCCTGCCATATTTAATCCACTGATTAGTAGTTTTAACATTTTAAATCACAAAGGAGAGCTAAATACCACGTAGGAAATGGAAGTTTTAAAAGTAGTTTTGGGCTTTATAAACATAAGTGTGGGTGGCAAATTTAATGGAAACTCAGCTAAGAGACTGAAAGAATCCCTGATGCCAGCAAAATTCCTTCTTTCAGTGTAATATTTCAATAAAAAAGACAAGCCAAACTGATGCAGAGTGGAGAGTTCAAGAGCTCTATAAAATTTTATTTTGAGTTTTCTTCTTCCTTGAAGGCCTAATTCCTTCCCAGTGATCAAAAATATTGCAGTAAGTCCTTTGAAAGTGCACTGTCAGCTGGGGTTTTGTCTAATTCATGATTTGCCTGCAAATCAGCACTTAGGCACTGTGGAGACGAAGGGTTGTACCTGACATGACCATTTGCTGCTTGGCGTTATAGAAGTAACGCCTTGGAGTAAACACGACTTTTCTCCAGAGTATGCCTCTTGCCCTTGGCATTCAGGTGGAGCAGTCATCAAGTCGGTGAGTGGTGGAGCAGTGGTCACCAAGACGTCTTAAGGTCTATGAGCAAAATGTGCATTATCCACCTTCCTACAATCCTTTTTTTCCATTATTTTGTGGGAAACTCTTTTGTCCTCGCCCTGGATAGATGTGGCTTGGTACTGCTATGACGGAAGGACTAGTCCCTGGTCAGGCACCAATGACTACTCAGTACAAGAAAGAGTTTTAAAAATGAGCGTAGCAAAGGTGGGTACTCCAGAGCAAAATGTAGGGAAAAGATAGAGCTAGAGGCCCCCATGGAGAAAGGATCTTGAAAACTGTGGGTTGAAAGAGAAACTCCTTCTCCCGGAGAGATCTTTTGGACAGTTTCCTTACTGCTATGGCTTCCCACACAAGAACAAATGCTTGCCAAAGCAAGATATGGAGCAATGTTCCCTCCAACTTGATAAGCTGTTTCTGATGCCAAGTGAGATCGGAGTACTCTGGGGAGCCCCAGAACAGACAGCCTTGTATAAAACTCTCTTAGGGAAAATTCTGTTATATCCCAGGTGTTTACTGGCTAAGTTACAGCCTGGAAGGATTCCATCCTCATCTGCTATAAGCAGATCTCTGCAGATTTGTATCTGCAAAAGGCCTAAGTTTGTCCTCTCCATTTCCATATAACCAAATGATCTTATCTTTATAGAAGAACAAGTTTTTGAATCTGGGCACTTTTTTTCCTCAGAATTTGACTTTCAGAGACCAGTTACACATTCTTCAAGAGAACATGTACCGTATTTCTTTACATCCGATTTTAATTTGACACATCCTGTCTACTTTAACATGAGAAAGGAATACCTGTATGTCTCTATCTGTCCTTCACATTCTCTCATCTCCCTGGCTGAATCTTCCATCTAAACCAAGCAATTTTAATTTTCTTCCCACTCAAAACTGTACGAAATCCTCTTAAACAATTATTTATCCTTTTCTATGTCCACAATTTCCTTTTCTTTCTTTGGCAAAGGACCAGAGGTGATGTCAGCTCTGCTATGAGTGCAGCTGCTGGCGGCACAGGATGCACTGCATGCTAATCACATGAATATTTACCCAGCTTCTTGGAGAGGTTTTGAAGCCACTCTCAGACCTGTACTCCAGTAGGTTGTTTAAAACTAGCTTTGTTTTTTATGCAACATACTGCAATGTCCTGTTATAATACTCAAAATGATGTCATTCACTTTCTTTTTCTTACCAGAAACTCATGTCTTATTTATTTAACTTAATGTAGCTGTGACTACTCCAAAACCAGGCATTTCCATCAAAACGTTCATAAGAATGCCTAAGTGCAACAGTCAATTACTGCTGAGGACATATGGGAATTTTAAGTTGCGATTTCTAATATGCCCTACCGATGACTTGCACAAATGACATTTTCTCCATTACTGTGTTGCCTAACTACCAGGATCTTTGAAATTACTGTCAAAAGCATCAAAGTGTTTTTGTTCACCAAAATAATTGTAGATAACTCAATACATTGACACCTCCTGGTTCAATCTTTCTGCCAGGTATTTCAAAGTAATATTGATTCTACACTTTGTTACTGTGATAAATACTGTATTAGTAAGACTATTCCTGGCTCTCTCATTAAGGATATTTATTCTGGAAAGGTGCGGTATAGTAAAACAGCTCAGTGAAATCTAGGTATAGCACGTTACAGAGCTTTGAGTCTTCCAGTTAGTACTCCTTCATGGTAGAAGAATGATCGCTTTGTTCTAACTTTTTTCTTTCAAATGTCCAATCTAGTTTCAAAACTTCAAAACTGTTTGAAACTCTAAGGCTGCAGTTTGGTGTTATGTGTGTACAAAAGCCAACATTGCCAAGGTACTGATATTTAATGTGATAAATTGAATGTCTACATATGTGGAAACATGCTTGGCTAAAAGTGAAATTGTGGGGTTCAATGCACACATACCTTTGTATCCCAGAATGGCTACTGTGATTGTTAACAGGGCACATAAAATATATAATAAGATGATGGAAAACTTCAGTGCCCAGTTATTTTTGCATTTGGTACATTGAGTCCCCTCCTGAATACCTGCAAAATAAGATTTAAAGAATTTTAAAACAATGTCAAAGAACGCATTGGTAGTTTTATTTCCCCATTTCCTCTCCTCCATTTTCTAAATAACAAGTTATTTATGTAAGCAGATGATATACAGGTGCCTGTTTCCCTAATCACCCAGGAGACACTCCATGGTGGATAAAGCATTAGCTTAGTGATAAAATCACTTTGGGATAATAGCATGTGGAAGAGAAGTAGGTCCTGCTTTAGCAGAAAACATGTGGCTTTCTTGAGAGACAGCACTGCTTTGCAACTGTGGTAATAAGATTATGGTGAACTTTGGAAGTCAAGTGCTCATTACTGTCTCCTCCGTCAGGCACCACATCTCAGCAGCTCACTCTTATCATTCAGTCTCCCCACTGGGGCAACAGGAGACGGTAAATACTCTGGTAGAAGGAAAACACAGAAATAAAACAGCATTGTGAAACTCTGGTAGGAGTACTGTTCCTGCTTTGCAACCATTACCACAAACAGTTACCACATGAACACTTTCTGTAATGAGAGAGACTTTTTTCCTTATTTTGGGGGGTTTGGAGGATATCCTATTTCCACAGAAAAGAAAGGATGCCATCCTGGTAAAGCTAGTGGTCCACTTTTATCAGCAGAAAAATGCTGGTGAATTTCCCCTTGTGGTAAAGTGTAAGAAAAAGGGCCTCAAGCTTGTGAGAGAAAATGGGCCTTTATTATTCTGTATTTGAGCTTTTTGCAGAATGGTTTGATATCTTTGAGTCTATTAGGGAAGCAATATTCCTCTTTTCTCTATGCGCTCCTTGGGAACAGCTCAAGAGTATTGGAAGAATTAAGTTACCAAGAAATTCATCACAAACACAAATGTGTAAAAACATGAAAACTGGGCCATTATGCTGGAATGAACAGGTGGGATTTACCCCTCCTTTCAATGCATGTTAGGCAGGCCAGGATTAATGTGGCTCTCTGTGTCTGTCAGAAAATGCATTTCTTTGATATTTTACTCTATTTGTGTACTATTAGGGGAGTCCCACAGGAAAGCTTTAAGCTCTAATAAATTCTGTGTACCAGATTACTTAACTAATCAAAACTTGCTCTGTAGCTTTTTATGAGTAACTTATATTTCCCCTGAGGCCTAACCCACAGCTGATTTTACTTTTCCCAACTCATAACCTTCTGCAGAGTGGTTTTTTATTTTTCAATTTTAATAGAAAAGCACAGGCCACTTCCCCTGGGTTCACAGAGGACGGGTGACCAACATATCAAGTTAAGTCAACTGCATTTCTATCTCAAAGAACAACATTTTCCGGAGACTCCTTTAAGCCCAGGGTACTTGAAGAAGGGATTACTGTGTTGGGGCAACTCAGGAAGAGAATTTATACGAAGTTTATTTGACAAGGCATTTTTCCCAATTCCCTCTACATGTATGCTAGCTGTGGCTGAGACAGAAATGCATCAGGCAGGCACAGGTCAGCCCATCTTCCACATTATGACATCACATGTTTTTTCTAAACATTTAATCTGTGACATCATTTTCTGTTGCCATGTGATGAAAGAGATAGCGTAGATTTGGGTTCCTTGGGATTTATGCATAAAATAATTTGGGAACATCTGGGTTGTTGGGTTTTCTTCAGGAACAAGAACACTGGAGGAAAATGAGACAAAGACTTATAAGCATAAATGTCCCAAGAACAGGAACTCCAGAGGGGAAAGGCTTCTCTCCCGCCTGTGTAGGTTGGAAGGAAGGGGGCTGACACAGAGACAGGCAGCTGTATAGCCCATTTATTGGTGACTTGGATTTGGAGGCTGGTAACTCCTGACCTACAAAAGAAAAGGTGAAGTGCCTGTAATTCAGTAGCCAAGTCTGCTTATGGATTCTGGTGTGTGGGCTGGTTTTCTTTGGTTGGTTGACTGGCTCAAGGAGTTTGCTAGTGGGGAAGCTCTGCTGGGAACGGAAAGTGCAGTTTTCTAAAGGTTTGCAGTAGGTATTCAGAGACCAAAATTATTTCACAGTGGGAACTCGTGGCGTCTAGAGCACTATTTCACTGCTCTTAGCTGGTACTAATGGGTTCACTGAGCCCCTGTGTGCTGAATGCAAGGTTCTTCCTCCAATGTGTTTAAAATTCAGATTCCAATCCTGTAAGTCTTTGAACATATCAAAAACCAGGAGAAGCCTGCAGCAAAAAGCATATCACATTCACCTTCTAAATTCACAGATAACAGAAAGCTTGATCCTCTCTATCTTAATGTTGATGGAAGCAGGACCAGGTCCATAACTGGGAAGACTGATAGAATGCAGAGGTACAAAGCATACAGAAAGGCAGAAATAAAAAAAAAACCCTTTGACAGCAACTGCACATAGAAAAGTTTCACTTAATTACTGTCTCGTATTAAGATTACTCATTTTATGACACGACCTGCTTTCTGTCACCGTACTCTGGCTTTCTGTGTAGTGTAATGAGCTGAAACTTCACTGATGTCACTGGATATATCGCAGTTCAGCATCTAGCATCGTGTATGTTCCAGGGCTTCATAAGGATCTTGTTTCACTTGTCTCAGTCCTCTCTATCACTGGTTCAATAAAACAGCACTTTGGCTTTTCAGAACTTTTACTTTCAGCGTATTTCAATTTGACATCAGAATACCACCTGAACAAAAGCCAGACCCTTCCATCCTTTAACAGTCCAGTGCTGTTGGTATGGATAACATAAACACAGCGTACCACAGCGATCATACAGGCTAGAGCAATTCCATTAAGATGGGCTGGAAGCGTGTATTGCATTGCCTGCTGGTGCTTTCTGCCTGTCAACTTAAAACTGCATCTGATTGACACTGAGCCTCTGCTACCCTCATCTAACATGTCCCAGGTCCAGGGCTGGAGTAAAACGCCAGGGAGCTCTCACACACTCCTTTGTTTTCCTTTACCTAGAGATGGATACAGTAAAGTCTTCCAGAGCTTTTAAATTACTCTTTATAGCAAATATATAGTTCTTCACTCTGCTGCTAGTTAACACATGACTTTCTAGTTAACTAAACATATAAAAATTACTAAAGATAGAGGTACCTTGAAGGAAAGATTTGGGAGGCTCATTCTGATGTCCTTCTCTGCAGTTAAATAATAATCCAGGTTATAAGCAATGATAAAAGCCACGAATGCAACCCTGTCTGTATTGGGATGAATTACAGTGTAACCAGGGCTCCACAACATCCTCAAGCACTGAGCCTGGCTTCAAATTGCCCTGTTGCTCTTCTCCACTACCCTGTTTAAGGACCAAGTCCAACTAAGATTGTTCTGATAAAGGAGGATGCATTTAGTCTGTGCTGTGAGGACACTTATTTTTATTGAAGGGTTTTATTGAAGGGTTGCTCTGAAAAGATGTGATAGGCAAACCACTAAGGAACAACAGATAGGAGATGATTTCAAATGCTCGTTGTTATTAAACCCAGCAGGTTGGCATAAAATCATACAGGTTTATCACATTTGAGTCAAGACTCCAAGGAGCCCATGCTTGGACTTCAATTTGACAAAACTTCCCCAATTTTACCCACTTGTGTGCCTGCTTTCATGGCTTACATAAAATGCAAAGATGTGTAACCTCTCATCTAGAAACCTGTATAGTAAATGTACAGGGAAAGACCCTACATAGAATCACAGAATCATAGAATAGTTAGGGTTGGAAAGGACCTTAAGATCATCTAGTTCCAACCCCCCTGCCATGGGCAGGGACACCTCCCACTAAACCATGCCACCCAAGGCTCTGTCAAACCTGGCCTTGAGCCCTGCCAGGGATGGAGCATTCACAACTTCCCTCCCCAATCCATCACTAGAACATATTTAAAATGTATTCTATCCTCTACGAAAAGGGGATTCTCAGATGAACTCAGCTCTTCTCCACTTGTTATTGTTGCTCTAGTGCTGCACACTTCTCTGTGTGTCCTGTACACGTGTTTTCAATGTTGGTCTGCTCCCAGACATTTGTCACTGACTTTCAAACCCAGGGAACCAGGGTCACTTCCGCATGATGTGCATTGCTCACTGCTGATTTGATCAACGTTTAATAAATATCAGATGGGACACAATGTGCCTCATTTCACTGGACACATGTTTTTTTCCATTCCTTTCCCTGACTTATTTTAATAAGAGCTCTGTTTTTTCTGTCTCACTGTTGGGAAGACATCTGGCCAAACAGACAGCGACCTAGTACAAAGAGATCCCGCTGGCTCACATGCTTTGGGGACCCCCTTCTCTGCAAACCAAGATGGTCACAAAAAAATATGCAAGTAAGACATCCCCCTGTTACCAGGCTTTGTAGTATTTGTTTTTATAGCATTGCATTCCAGTGACTGAAGACTTTGTTCTCACACAGGGGGTATACATCTGCAGATTCCTTTTGGGCTCCAGATAAGCAGGTTTTGCTAGAGGAGAAGCTGGGGTTTTTTCAGTTGTTTTTGTTGTTGTTGTTGTGCCATGTTTTTTAATCAGAGACTAAATATCTTTGCTTTTTGACATGCAGTATAACCACCTTATGAAATGCCAGACTCTTCAACTATATTACACTTCAGGATCACATCACTGAACACTCAAATATGGTATGCACACACTTTCTTTTGCTGAGTAATTCTTGTAGAAGTATTTGCTTCTGTGTCATTTTCTTGGCTTTTGCTACAGAGTGGCCTCAAAATCATAGGTGGCCTCATAATATTTCTTCTAGCAGATCAGTTGACAAAGATGCAAGGTTCCCTTCGTAACCCTGACAAAAAAATGTCCTGATAAGATGACTGAAGAAATGTAGTGCAGGAAATGAAAAAGCATACATTACTTAGGAGGGGTTTTCCCCAGTGTGATTAATTGAAAAGAGATAAGGTCCCTTGAATTTCAGCAGGAAGACTTTGAGCCTTGCAGCCTTCCAAAGATACATTTCTCAAAACTAATGTCTTCAAAAATGATGAATAGAACATCCGATATATTTAAAGAGTCCTGTGCAAACTACATACATCTAGTTCCAACTAGAAATAGTTGGAATCCCTGCCCATGGTAGGTAGGTTAGAATGAATGATCTTTAATGTCCTTTCCATCCCAAACCATGCAGAGTTGCAACAAGCTCCCAGTGGCTGCCTATCTCACTAGCAAAGGATTATTCTATGAAGAATCCATCTATAGGTTTAAATAACTAAATGACTTGAAAAACCCAGCTGTAAATGCTTAATTTCAGGCACTTGACTGTAAAATGGTATGTTTTTACTAATACGTATGACTAACCATTAGGAAAGTAAGTCTGCCTCTTATGACAGAGAGGATTTTAAAATTCAGTCATATAAGTGTGTATATATATAACTACATATACACATACCTTTATGTTCAAATATATGGAAAACTATGTGTTTTTCACAGAGAAGCTTTTGTACTGACACAAACCCAGCATATTACATTAGCACTCTCAAATCAAAAGCAGACACATCTTTGCCCACAATAAACTTTGTATAGCTTTGGGATTACTGGATCCAGCCAGCCACAAAATTCGAACTGAGACTTTTGTCTTCTCTTCTATGTGGTGTTAGAGGTTACTAACCTACCCTTCACGAAAACAATTCCTATGGTCCTCCATGAACGGTTTTGTTGCAGTCAGCAAAACTGATGATTTGATGGCTCCATGAGTAACCTACCTCAAAAAGCAATCAATCTTCATAATGCTTATAAATGGCAAAACCTGAAACTGGTTCATGTTTCTTAAATTATTATTTTGAGGTAAATAACTTTCCTTCAGTTTAGAGTATATTCTTATAGCATAAAGGCTGTAACTTGAGTTAAATGTAAGAAGATGTCCCACATGTTTTCCTAACTAATGCATAAATGTTCATGCTCACTCCTAAGTTACTGGATGGAGTTAGTATGAGGCTACAGCCATGGGAAGGCACAGCATGTACTGGAGCTTCTCCGAGCAGTGGTCCCTCTAGCCCCTCTCCAGATCTGTGACCTATATGGTGCTTGACAACCCCTCCTGGGGGTAAGTCTGGCGAAAAGAGCAAACACCACGGTTAGTGCATGACCAGTCTGCAGGGGAGCACTGAGCCCTTAGGTTGCAGTTGTGAAGTGCTCGGGGTGGGAGGCCCATGCTGCTGCCTTCATTCAAACTGAGCCATTCCTCACGCCACAGCTCCCTCTTGTGTGCACATCCATCCCCGGGGCTTTGTGAGCAGGAGCTCTTGACCAGGCAGACCAAGGCCTTCTATTGTATGCTATAAAACAGGGGTGATAACACTGAACTGTGTTCACTGCTCCCTCCGTCTTTAATCCTCACTCAGCCTCTTACCAAGATTTCCTTTCCACTTGGCCCTAAGGGGAACGTGAGTGCCAGCCTTCTGCCCACATCCACAGCCCCCACAAACCCTGTCTCTGTAATGGCAACAGTCCTGCTTGCCCCAGTGGTGCAGTGCTGGCTTGTGGGCAGGTGGATTGCAACAGCCTGTTGAACGGCACTATCAGATTTTTACAATGCCATTGGAAAAACATGCTGTCATTTGTTCTGGAATTTACTAGTTTTGCTTCTGGTTTTGTAATCAAATAGGGATAAGTGCAAACTATGTTTGCTTTGAAAAACTTTCTGGTTATCTATTAGGAAGCAATAAATACAGGAAAACTTGACATCTAAGAGGTGGGTATGTACTCACCTAAGTTGTGCCAGTTTTCCTGTGCCAGGTGGAAAATAAGGAAACATGGCAGCAAGACAGAGGCTTGAAAGAGTGACTCTGTATTTCAAGACACTGCAAGACACAGACCTTCTTTCTTCATAAATTAATAAATAAATGGACTAACCCCAAACCATTCCATCCTCACAGGTTTCTACAGTGTTCTACAGAATCTGATTGCCTTGTCACAGAGCTTGTGCTTGTACTTGTACGAACAATCTCTGGAAAGTTGAAAACACACTTCAAAAGCCTGTTCTGAGAATCTGTGCCTCAAAAGAGCTGTGCGACTCCTGCTGGGGCCAGTGGTGCCAGTTCCTGTGATTTTATCTTAAGCTTTTCACTGTGGGATTTCTTTTCCATTCTGGGATCCCTTTCTTTCCAAGGTCAAGGTCCTGCACCTGGGTTGGCCTAACCCCTGGTTTCAATACAGGCTCGGGGATGAAGGGATAGAGAGCAGCCCTGCAGAGAAGGAGTTGTGGATACTGGTGGATGAAAAACTGGACGTGAAAAGGCCAGCTATATGTGCTCCCAGCCCAGAAAACAAATGATACCCTGGGCTGCATCAAAAAAAGGGAGGAGGATTCTCCCCCTCTGCTCTTGTGAGACCTCATCTACAGTGCTGCATCCAGCTCTAGGATCACCAACACAAGAGGGATGTGGGGATGTTGGAGTGAGTCCAGAGGAGGGCACAAAGATGCTCTGAGGGCTGGAGCAGCTCTGCTATAAAGACAGGCTGAGAGAGCTGGGTTTCTTCAGTCTGGAGAAGAGAAGGCACTGGGGAGATCTTAAAGCAGCTTCAGTGCCTAGAGGGGGCTACAAGAAAGACCTTTTAGTACAGCCTGTTGTGACAGGACAAGGTGTAATGGCTTTAAGCTAAAAGAGCAAATTTAGACTGGACATAAGGAAGACATTTTTTATGATTATGAGGGTGGTAAGGCACTGGCACAGGTTGCCCAGAGAGGTGGTAGATGCCCCATCCCTGGAAACATTCAAGGTCAGGGTGGATGCAGCTAATGGTAAATTGGGGGGTGCTGGATGTGGATCTGAGCAACCTGATCTAGCTGAAGATGTCCCTGCTTATTGCAGCAAGGGGTGGACTAGATGACTTTTAAAGGTTGCTTCCAACCCAAACTATTCTATTATTCTTGCAGCTATATAATTACATGAGACTATCAATTTGCATTTTAGACAAAGAGCATATACCTAGACTGTTAGAAAAAGAGAAGTGAGGATTCATTCCTTAAGGCTTCAGACAGTACTAAAATTCACCATTCACAGGACTTTAAATAATCCTGACACTAAAAAGACACTGTCACCACTGGAGGGCCAATGCTGGGAAAGGGGGTGGCAGAGCTCACTACGTCCCTTGTCCCTTGAAGCTGAAGGGGGCACTTTGTCTTAGCAGTTCAGGGCATTTCACTGGAAATGGGAAGAGGGGGATCTTCTCTGGGACACCCTGGAAAAAACCCATTGTTGATGATCCGCAGGTTGCAGCCCTCAGCTCTGCATGCAGGGGAGGCCAGACAAATTCTCCTCCACCACACTGAGTCTGTTGGAGGCAGCAGCCACTTCCTGTAAATCCAAATCCCACATCTGACATAATAAAGAGCCTCAGAAGGCCAACACTGTTATCTCTGGAAAGCTTTCAGCCCAAGAAATACTTTATGCTATGTAATGTACACAAACCCTTTCATTAAAGGAAGGTAGAACCCTCATTTTCAGCCTGACCATCATCTCTCACTTATTTATATAACCCAGCCAGCATTTTCTCTCTGGCTTTGTTCGTCTTCACAGTAGACCAGAGATTCACAATGAATTGTCAGAAATCCTAATTATACACTTCAACAACCACCCCCATTTAATTATATAGCATTACCAAACAATGTCATATTGTGATTAAACTCTAAATATCTTAATTGAAAGGATACAAAAAGCCCAACCACAACACAGGCTTAGCAACAACTGATGAGCATTTGAACTGTTTGTTAGGCAAATATTATCAACAGAACTGAAGGACCAGTGTGGTAAATTTTAAGGAAAATCATGGATTTGCAACACTTTAAGATCCAGCCATAGCAACGTGGTAAGAACATCACACCACTAGAGGATCCAACATCCCATAGACTATTAGATTTAAAGACATGTCTAGAGCTTAACTCAAACCAGGACAAAAACCACTAAGTGCTGGTGCTTTTAAATAACTGTCTGGAACAAGAGAGATGTGTCTGTCCTCAGTTACTGAAAATCAAGCAAGGGATCACTCAGTGCACGTCTCTGGAACTAAACCCCAAAATTGAATTAGATTGTTCAGAAGATGAGAGAAATACTAGAACAGTTAAAAGAAGATAAAATTTATGTATGAATTAAAGACCTGCTCAATGACAGGTAAGACAGCCATAATACATGACAGCAGAGAGCCTTTCTCAAACTGGTAGGTAGAAGAAACAGCAACTCCATGCTTTGTGGATTTTGAAGTATGTGTTTTAAAGAGGGCAGCATGATCTCACCCAGGGCTGTGAGTGTGGTAGATGCCAATGCCTCCAGCAGTGGCACCTGTACTAAAGAGCAACTTTATGGTGAAGTCATCCAGAGCCAGGTAGAAAAACCATTCTCTTCACGGGAAGTTTTCACCCCTTGTTTTACTAACTTCTTCTGCAGCTTAATACATTATATGAAGGACAATGCTAAAACACTGGATCACTGTTTTGCAGAAGAAGAAAATCTTGCCCTTGCCAAATGAAGACTCCAGCCACACATAACGAGGTAACATTTCTGTATTCACTGCTGCTGCCACAAATGCTATTCCAGCTATTTAATGAAATCAGATTTTTTATGTGCCTGCACAAGTTAAATGGGGATACTCGGCAACCATCTGCTCCATGTAGTCTTCTGTGCAGGTACATACATGCACACATGCATCCCTAACATGGTCAGGCAGGTCTTTCACTTAAACATGTTATAAAATCCCATGTGTCTCTGAAAAGTGTGAGACACTTTAAAAAACGATGTCCTGTAAGCTATAAATAAGTATGCCCAACTTCATGTGGGAAAGTTATGAAGACTGTGATTTGTCAGCATTAAAATGCCTGTATATCTGTGTCTACAGGATTTGCTACATGTTCCAGGTGGGATGCTGCAATGACATGCTGACATGAACAGATTTGAAAAAAGTTAATCAAGATTTGATGCCTCAAATTAATATATAGACCTTTATACACCCTTCACTAGATTTAGTGGAAAACCTTCCATTTGCCTTCATTAAGAAGTATTCTAATATAAAAATAGTATCTTTTCCAACTGAAAAGTTTATCTGAGGACATTATTTGGAATTTAAAAGACTTATGTACATGTGAAAGAAGTGGTGAAGGCATTTCGATTTGTGCTGGGTACGTGGTTACATAGTTACGTAGGCCCCTTGTTTGGAGTGTGACCCCAGAAATGAAGAGGTCCACAAGGAAGAACGCAGTAGCACTTCACAGAAGAAAGTGGGTGCAAAGAACACAGCATGTATACTGAAACCTGCTCTACTCATTTACTCACCTGAGTGCAAATTGCCACTTCTGACTAGCCTTTTCCACGATGGTATCAAGACTGCTTGGCTGAGATACCAACACCAAAGAAATGATCCCCAGAGGCACTGCAGTGAATGCAGCTCATGGTCACAAGCCCACTGGGTGTAAATTCGTTCCTAATCTCCTGAGGCTAGATGTTCAACTATAGGAGAGAAATTATGTCTAGGTATAAACACTGCTCCTCTGGAAGTGATGTCTTACTCCCTTTGGCTGAATTGAGACATGCCATTAAATCTCTTCCAAAGGAGAGGGACTGGAAAAGCGAGGATGTGTTTTTCACCTCACTACCCTTCTAAAACCACTTTCTAAAGGCAGGGCTGTTTCCCCAGATACACTGCAGGCTTTATGACAGAGACAATAAATCCTGTTTCCATCCTCCAACCCAACCAACATCCCTCTTCTTCCTTTTTCTGAATCTTCTACTTTCAAAATGGATGTTTTCCTCTGTGAAGCTGTAACTCATGGCTAAAAGGAATGACTGTGACCCCAAACAGCTACCATCTCAGTTTTGTCCTTCTGTTCTCCCCTTTTCCATCTTTCCTGTCTTCTCTATGTCCTGCAGTATCTCCAGCTCCTGAGCTCTCCCCACACCCTGGCTCATACACACCTCATTAGCATCCAATTTCCTGGATAAAAAGCAGACTTAAAATGAATTCCTCAGGCAATCAGAGGGCCAATATGCAATGGCTGTACAATGTAAGAAGCAAATAGCCCTGATAAATGGATTTTTTCCACCTAATGTCATCACAATTTCTGTGATTTTTCCCTGCTTAATATTCACCTGTATCTAATGGGGATATTTTTTATTCTGTGAATTACTAGAAGTTTCCTGTAGAGAGGTGGTTGATACATGCAGTTCATATTTTCCCACCTAATAAATCAATAAGCAAGTTACACTCTCTTGACAAATGCTGGAAAGTGCTGATTTAAATCTGCTTGTTACAAGTGAGGAAAAGCTATGCAAGGGGGCAGCCAGAGCACTACAGTCTCAGACAAGATAAGCAACTAGCCAGTACAGCAAACACACTACCTGCCCACACAGCACCTACCCACTGCTTTGCTAAAGGCAAAGCACTCACTGCATTAGATAGGTGAAAACCCTGCTGCAATCATGGAAATATAGAGGTTGTCAAATCGATTAAAATCACTAACCTACTAAATCTGCAGGCTGTACAAAAAATCTACAAAAGCTGTAGCCTTGTAACAACCTGCCATTTTTTCATACCTCAGGAGACTTTTATACCTTTTTTATGCTTTCTATATTAGACCACCCCCTAATAAAGCATTGAACATGTTGCTGCAGTCACAGCAGTAATAATAATACATGAAGTGATAATAATCTTCTTGAAACATACGCTCCTTGCTATAATCCTCTTCTTGGTAGCTTACAAAATTGTGGAAAACTAAACATTTGCAAAACACTTTCTTAATGGAGCCAGGGAATTTTAGAGTCTTTGGCTCCAAAGCAGCACAAAGGGGAGGGAGCTGCCATGAGGCCAGGATCTCCTGGGATTCCCCATCAGCAGACAGAGGACTCCGGTCTTACCAGGCATTTCAGACTCATTGTTACAAGGCTTACCAGGTGGCTGAGGTTGACAGTGCAAGGCTTAAACTGTATGAAACGTTTTTCTTATCCAGAAAACTAAATAAAAAAATTAGAAGCATTCACTATAAAATTTATGTGTTCTAATTGAGAGAAAATTCCAAGTACTAAGGGACATTTTTATTAGGAGGCAGAGGGCATAATATAAATCTACAGCTACAAGTGGGAATTCATAAATTTTGATTTAGATGAGAAGTTGTAAGGAAGACTTGTGGGCTTTTCCCCCCAGGTGATACGTAAATATATTCTTAAAAGTTACTGACAAAGGTACAATCCTATGTAATACAAAAACCCCAAAACCAAAATCTTAGCTTGTGTTTTAGTGAAAGCAATCCCCAGGTAACTGAAAATAACGCTTACTTCTTTGAAGGGCAACAGTTCAGAAAAGAAGGAAGAAAGGAATTGAGTGAACTCAGACAACTGAGAGGTATCATATTTTTATTTTGAAAAATTATTCTTCCTGAAGTTAATGCCAGAGACTTTGAGACTGCAAACCTAAGTATCTACCTTACAACTTTCATATTGGTTTGCCATATTCTTCTAGACTTGTAACCTTATCATACCTTTAACTTTGAAGAATGCTGAAGTCCTCGAATAATGGCTATAATAATCAGGCTTGCCCATTTTTACATGATATGCCACTGAAAATAAGACGAAAATGGTCCCTTTCTGTAAATGATGATGAGCTCTTAAAAAATTAATAGAACTGCACACATTAGTGTCAGCCCTGAATTTGCTTTTCAGCTCTTACATTTGGCCAAATACTAAGATATATTGGTCCTCAAAGAAAAAAAAAGACTGAAACAAATCTGGGGTCAATATTTAACTTCTGGGTCAATACATCTTGCTTTTTCACTCCCAAAGAAGTCCGTATCTACTTTTATTTATGCCATACTCTGCAGCTGCTCTTTTGAACTCCAGCTGAGAAATACATCACGCCCTTGACCCAAAGTCTTTCAACCTAAGTATGGAGACATGATAATTTATTTGCTCAGTGCAAGAGTCAAATGTTTCCAGCACTAAACTGCACTAAACACCCTTGTTCCTTATCACATTTTTGGTTACACAAGTGTCACCTCTCTGGCTTCCACAGTTACATGCAATTTTAATCAGTGCAGGTGAGCTGGAAAATGTCTCTTATTCCATGTCAAGCTAAAAGAATAGAACAGGTGAAGCAGCCAAACTGGCAGCTCAGTGGAGAGTCTGCATTAAAAAAGCTAACACATAGCACTGTAAGCTATTTAAGGATAACCCAATAAACTACTAAATAACTCTTCTTTGTGTCTTCAGAGTCCACAGGCATGGAGTCTGTACTGCTCTAAGATTAATAAATAATAGGCTGAAAAATAATTTTCATGTATTAAGAGTAAAAATATTTTCTGCTTCTCAGCAGTTTTATTTGACTAAGAACATATATTTATTGGCTGGTTCCTTGTATGCCAAATTTCAGCCCAGTATTATTTTTTCCATGGCTGAACTATATACTACTGAAAAGCAGAGGTGGAAATGTTGAAAACTATAAGCTATAGCTAAAGGCACACTTCACAAACAGGACCATGAAAAAGAGAGCTTTCAGTGTACGCAGAACCTTCTTTTTTAATGAAAGATGCATTCTGTTTGTTAAACTTACTTCATATATCTCCTCCTCCTCCTCTGACTGAATCTTACTCAAGCCTCCACAAGGAAGAAATGTTTGGACACAGAGATGTGAAATTTTCACTTAATAGACTAATGGCTTTCACTATTTTCCATGCTCTTCTTCTCTTCTTGTTCTGCACTTCTTGCCTGATCCACAAAAAAAATGACGTCCTGTTTGCTCATTGGAAGAATGCATTACTCTATTTAAATAGCACAGATAAGCTTCCTTTAATGATGTGGAAACAAAAATTTCCAAAAATGTTTTTAAGGCGAATTAATGGATTCAGCTCCTTCATATCCTATCACATGCACACTGTATTTTACTGGTGAGATCGATGTTTGTACAATTTCAGAAGATGAACTGTGTTGAGTTGTGCAACAGATGATGAACAGTTGTATACATGACCCTAAAATAGATTAAAGTTCTTGACAAATGTTCTGGTAGCTCATGTGTCAAAAGAAAAGAGAGGATATGGCCAGCCAAAAATGTTGCACTCCTATAGAAATTGTAAGGGCAATATAATTTGTTATGCAGGTTCTTCTCTCTTCTACTCCTTGTTCTGTTGAGAGCCTTGTTGAAGGAAAATGAGAGGCACTCATAGAAATTTCCTCTATGTGTTCTGCCAAGGTGCATGAGCAAACTCAGGTCAAAATTTTGCTGTACATGGGCAGAAGCCAGAGGACAGAATAGCACTTCATTTTTAATCATTAATTCATTAGTTACTCAACTGCTTAGCTCCTCCATAATATTTTGTATTGCCTGAAAATGGCATTCAGCTTTGTGGGAGATCCTTCTTTGGCCTCTCTCAGCCACGAACACAAACCTTAAAGGGTTTCCAAAGGAACACAAAACTTAATGCATAACTAATGATGAATACAGGGCAGCCATTCAAGGAAACTGAATCACAGCATAAACTGGAACCACATATAGAAAGTATCAACATAGCTCAGTATATGGTAGGAACAGAAAGCATAAACCCTCTGTGCTGTGCTTGGAGAGCAATGGATCCAAAAGGGGTAATAGGGATGAAATGACAAGAAGACTATGAAAGAGTTCCCACCATGATGTTAGAGCCAAAAATGCAGATCCAGCTTCCTGGCTGGCTGCAATATGCTGGGGCAGCTGGACAGGTCTTGAACACTGCGGCATTGGTGAACACCTAGCTTGACGCAGGGAGCCCAAAAGCCCAACCCACTGCTGTGGCTTTCCAGCCTTCTCATGCTGCGGACAGTACTTGGAGCCTGGACAACCTTGGACAAGCTCAGCAGCTCACTCAGGGCCAGGCTGATCATGCAAAGACCAAAAGAAAAGGTCTCCTTGGGCTGGTGACCTGGCTTGTTTTTGGAGCCTCAGGGGGCTACCGGCTCCAAGGTAGCATGTATGGGAGGGAGCTGCTATTGAGCTAACCATCCTCATGTCCATAGTGGGGAGGCTGCAAGGCTTACCAGACGTTTCCCCTGCTTCAAGTCTTACCAGGGGACTGGGGCTTACGTTGAGGGGCTTCAACTGAACCAAATGCTTTTCTTACTCAGAAGAAAACATTTAAAAAATAGACAAACAGAAGACTTGGCTGCAGACTCTGGGAGCTCTACTGGAACACTGGCACTAAAAGGCACTTTTATGGAGAGGCAGAATGAGTAACATACACCCCTGGCTACAAGTTGGAGGTAGAAGGATGCCTCTTGGAAATGAAGCAAACATTCAAGCAGTGGGGGTGATTACAACTGGAACAAATTACGATCACAGGGGATTCCCTGTATTTTAACATCTTTAGATCAAGCCTCACTCCTCATTTAAAAGATATTCTTTAGCCAAAAACAAAGTAACTGGACTTTGTACAGGAGTAATTGTATATAACTGTACTGCCTATCATACACAAGAATTCAGAGTAGTTAAGCACTTTGGCTCTAATCCCTACAAATGGAAATATGTGTGTCTCTGGCCTGCTGCACAGAAAATATATGTCTTTAGGGGAAATCAATGGTGATGACAAGGCGTCTCACTGCCCTGAGGGGGATGTGCCTTTTGGATCCAGCTGAGCTCAGAATTAAAACAGGGAGTGAACAGATAACCCTCCCAGATGTTTTATGGCTCTGGATGGAGACAGCAGATGATAAGGGTCAGTGTAGCCCTGTATGCTGGGACATGAAAGTTGGTTGGTTTTTTTCTAAATAAAGCCTGTAGTAAGTCTGTGTTCAAGAGACAAAAAGAGCGATTCAAAAGGAATAAAGGTTGCGGACTAATTAAAAGACGGTTTCTATTAATACAATGGAAAAACTGCCCAGGGACAGTTCATTATGTTGAATCACGGCCCTGTGAGAGTGCCAGAAAATGCACTGGTGAGCTGTCTTCAGTCCTGCTTATTTAGCATGGCCACTGAGAAATCACTCTGTTGCTTTCCCTAAGAATGGGCACCATCTCCAGTGTTCGGGTGTCCACCTGGAGAGACAACTGCCAACGCATGTGCATGTCTCTTACCTAGGAATGAAAGGACACATTTCTCACTTTGGCCCTTCTTTTTTCATTCCCTTTAAATGAACATACTGAACCAAAGTCCTAAAGCTGGCTCTTTCAGTCTGCAGGGCCTTCTCTGAAGAGAGCTGCCTTCCCTTCTGAAGGGGAGCTCATTTCAGTCAAAGTGTAACTTTTACCTCGAAGACCACACAAAGCGTAGGGGAAAGTATGAGGGGAGAACAACATTTCTGTCAATTAATACAGACTGGGAAAAAAATAATAGTGCTAAAGCACATGTACCATGACTATACAAGTCAATGAAATTTGCTGATAATGCTAGTGACCACTAAAAGGCAGTGTATGGAAAGTAAGGATTGTGAAAGTAAGGGTGTGAAACAGGTGTTGTTCTCTAGGGAACAGGAAAGGGCTAACTTTGACAGGCTTGTAGAAGCTATTTACTGAAGTACTAAGTAAGATGGAGCTCACTTGACATTCACAGAAAACTTCTGAGATTCAACTGATTCCTGCACTCCCTATTCTGAGCATACTTTCTGTTGTATTTGCACCCCTTACTTATGGCAATAAAATTAAATGCTGCATTTCAGGATAATTTGGTTACAACCAAAAAAGTATAATAAATGATACAAGAAATCAAATACTGGAAGACTGCTAGGAGTACTGGACAACTGTGCATGAAGGCTTAAGCATTCAAACCTGCTTTCTTGTAAACCTTCCTTTACCTGAATCTCTTGGGAAGTTTCCCTGCAACTTGGAAGATGAAAGAGAAAAAAAGAGATGAGGGGTTTTGATGGTTTTTCATGGCCTAACACACAATTGAGTCATCAGCCTTATACAGCCAAGAAACCTGCCTCCCTCTGAGCTGTAACTTGAATCATTCACCACACTAGTCACAGTTGGGGGTGGCTGCACTCTGCTTCCAGCCACGAATTTGTGGCTCTGGAAGAAGAGTTAAGGGTGCTTTTGGGAATCTACAGCATGGCAGTGATGCTGTTATGCAAGGGAAACAATCACTGCAGACAGTGTTGCCACCTACACTTCAGGGCAACACGCTCAAGGGGTGTTCACATTCATGCTGAGTTTTTCTGTAGCCTTTAGTCTACTACTGCTTTTTCATCTCTTTGATGTAGTAGGCAACAAAATGTGCAAGGCTGAGTGCCCAGGCATACCATAATATCCAGTCTGACACCTATTAACAGATAAAATGTCACTGTAGTACTGTGGGTGCTTTTTAATTAGCAGTGTTGCATTTCAACAAGGATGCTCAATGTGTTGCAAAAAGAAATATTGAGGGCCTGTGCCTTCTTAACTCATCTGAATAGTACCTGGCAATCTTCCAAGGTTAAAAACATTGCTGTGAATTTTCATTAAGGCTCACTGTTTGCATCCAGTGCCAGTTCCCACTGGCTCACTCCATCTTCAAGATAAGTCTCAGATTAATCTATTTTACTGTCCCGCAGGAGTGAGGCCAAGTTATCTCTGTAATTGTTCCAGTGGTGCCTCACAGAGTTAGTGTCATCACACAGATAGATAAAACTCCAGTATTTGCTGTGCTGATTGCTGCCTTTTCTCTGCTTTTCAGCTCTTTCTCAATAAAAAGAAGAGAACCTATCCTTTAGTTGTGTGGGACAACTACCAAAGACACTACTGCTAAATCTACATTTTTACTTCGCTTGATCAAGAGTCTCTCTGGTGAATGTGCATTATTTAAACAGACTGAATTTGCTTAACAGCCATTAAGGACTGAAATTCGGCTCTAAAACATTATTACCATGAATTAAGGTAATTCTCTGTAATGTAAATTCACATTGTAAATCAAGTCTGGTATTCGTATGGCCATACAGATGTGCCAACTCACTTGCAGCTGTAGGCACTTGGAAATCAGCAGAATTTGTCTCTAAATCTGCAACTGTTTGATGACACAATTAATGCATTACAACTTCCAAATGAACAGATTATTTAAAGATGTTTTCTAATATAAAGTTTCAGGATAACTAGCACAAAACAGTACTGCTGATAAAAACCAGAAGAAAGTGGAAATTAGTGGGTTTTTCTGGTCCTGCCCTCACTGCAGTTTTTCAGATACATCTACCTCTAAAGGAGCGTGACCAGCAGGTCAAGGGTGGTGATCCTGCCCCTCTACTCTGCTCTTGCGAGACCTCACTTGGAGCACTGTGTGCAGTTCTGGTGTCCTCAACATCAAAAGGACATGGAACTGTTGGAACAAG